>PVJS01064075.1:0-10324 GCA_004027185.1 Glis glis | reverse complement strand
AAGGGGAAGGGGAAGAAAGAAGTGAATCTATGGAATTACTGTCATAAACAATGTGTATATATGAGATTATACCAACATCATTCTCAGTGCTACATGTGGGGGGGAGGCGGGGGAGGGACACCAAGAGCTGTGTGCATGTATGTTAACACCAAACTGATACTCATTGTGATGTGAGACTACAATGCACCAATAAAAACATTTAAAAAACACTTTAAAAAAAAAAGTAATGATGCCAGAAAATACCTTTGGTCTCAGAAAAGTTTCTATGGCACAGAAGTTCTTAGCTTGGCTGCACAGTGAAGTCAGTTGTGGAGCTTCAGTATATATAGAAAATGTATAGCACCCACTCTCAGCTATTCTGAATTAATTAGTCTTGGGTGCAATTCAGGCATTGGAATAAGAATCTCCCACACGTGTAGCCACAGGTGAATGAGAACCTGCAATGGGATTCTGTATCCCAGGGTCTTTTCCTCCTGCCTGAAGCCACAGACCTTTCAGGATCATGAGGCTAAAAGGAAAGAACTTTAAAGAAACATTACAAAATGAGGATATTTACTAGACATTACACATTTCACTATTTTGCATTCTTTTTTTTTTTAATGAGGGCTGCTGTTTTTATTTTTTGATCCTCATTCAAACACAACTCTAACTCCAGCAAGCTATGGTCAACACATTTGTCCTTTATTTCCTTCAAACAATCCCAAACCTAGAAACCTCTAATCTCTCTCTCTTCTAGAAAGAATCCAGCATGTTTTCTTCTTTCCACAAGGAAGCTGTGTAGTTATAAAAACTGCTGTTTTTACGTTAGTGTTTTTATGTTCCAAAATTGGAAGAATTAAGACAATGTAAGTTTTGAACTGCCATTAGCTAAAGAAGAAAAGATAGATGAAATTTGCCTCTCATGGGTTTGAAGAGCTTTGACAATTCACAGGAGAGGTCACAGTTCTTTGATTTTTACCTCGCTCTATAAGAAGGAATATTAGGTATGATAATAAGTATGTCAAGGTCACGTTTACATAATTCTAATGAAACAAAGCATAAATCTCAAATTGTTAACCATCTGCAGGGAATGAGTAGATATTTTTTTCCCTCCAGAAGCCAAGTAATTAAAATGGAAAAATGTGTTTAGTGTTCAAAGAAAGTGGAGGGTTACTATATTAGATAAGGGAGCAGTCCATGACCACATAATGTCATTAAAGTGATCAGAAATTATGTGGTCTTTTAAATTGCTTTATTTCCCTCAGCAGAATATTAATTTCAGGTGAGTAATTTAAATTGCATTAACAGCAGACTCCTTAAAATGACACTTCATTTAGTTTTGAAAGTTGCTGCTGTTTAAGATATCCCCCAGTCCGCCGTTTCACACTGGTGCTAACTTGTGCCAGATTGCATATTGTTTTTTTTTCAAAATACCATGGGGGTGTCAAATGCTTTATTGCAAACCTGCTGCTTTATGGGAAAATGCAATGTAAATAAACCAGAGAGACACTATGGTAAATTGCCCTATTTTAGTTAGAAAATGCTTCCATTAGATGTATGAAACCAACTGACAGTTTTATGAACCAAATCATTTTGGAAATATCCTTCACAGGCTCTAGATATCATCGTATATTCAGAGACCATATGGCAGAAAATAGATCCACAAGATCTTCAAGGACAGGCAAACCTACACGCAGCATGAGTCTTGATCCCAGCGCCTGGGTCTCATTCGCTAACAAATGTCCAGGTAAGACAACTTTCAAAGTTGCTTATTTGGTGAAAAAGGAATATCAAAACAAAATTTTTTTGAAGAAAGTAATTATCATGCTTATTTTCCTTATGAACACCACATAACTTCACATCCTTCTACTCCTCTACAGACCATCAATCCAGAAACCCAAATAGAGATCAGCCATTGGAACCTGCACCGAATGGGTGGCTATGGCATCAAGGAAGGCTGTGTACACAAGCTTCGTTAGGAGCCTAAACCCCAACTTATAACGTGGATAATCATCTGTGAGAGAATAACATTTTCATGGATGACTGAATGAGATTAGAAAATGGTTCAAGAAATGTCAAACTAGTTTCTACAACTTGAATTTACCTTTGGCCTCTCAAACTCTTCTCAAATAAAGGGGAGGATATGTTCTTAATTGGACACAATAAAGTCATTGGTTCAATCCTTACCTCTTCCTCACATAGCCCTGGTTTTTCCACTCCTATTCCTTCTTTTTTAATTAATATTAGCAGTTTGCAAGCACCTTTAGAGATATGTAATGTTCATTTCTTTTATTTTTTCTTTCTTTCTTTTTCATAATACAAGGCCTTTGCTTTCCCGATCATGAATCCCTTTTTGACCTGCTTTCTTTTCTCCTTTAAGCTCCCGTTTTAATTTGTGATTTCCCTATCCTATGATTTGCTCATTACCTCGATTTTGCTTTCTAGCTACTGCTTCCTTGTTCTGCTGTTGCTTCCAAGCTACTCCCGTGATGTTCAACTCAGCTGCTGTGAGTCTTCGCTGTCCCTGACTGCTAGCAGCCTTCTGAATCAAGCTCACGCATCCCAGAGCCATCTTCCCAGCAAGGGAGTTTCAGGCCAGGGCCCCCACTCCAGCTGACCATTGACCGAGAATGTCTAACTCTCATTTACTATCAGATGGAACAGATTCCCCAAAACCTGAAGTTTTAGAAAGAAGAAAAGCACAGTCTTCCCAGGAGACCAGCAGCAGAAGCAACATTACCAAACCCTGAATTTATAGTGCTTCTTGTTTACTTCTTTGTAAATTATCACTGCCAACACTGTGAAACCACCCAGCCATATGAGATAGCAAAGCTGCCTTCCACCCGAGGGACTGCAGGGGTAGCACACTAAAAGGGAGACATTTTTTTAAAAAGTTAAGGAAATGATGACAAATAAGGATCTAAATTACATAACAGGAGTCCAATATCCAAGCACAGAATATACATGTGCTATATGGGGAATAGGTATTTCTTAAATTATAAGTTATTCAGTAAGTCTCTGTTAAAAATATTTTTAAAAGTAACCTAGAAAGAAGAAACACAATCCCTTTCTTAGGTTAATTACAAATACAATAATATATTTTATTCTTCAACAAAAAACAGGCGAAATGCTTCAGAAAACTGGTCTGTTTCTTTTACCTTCATGAGAGGAAGTAAAGAATCAAAGGGAATCAAGAACAGTTTTAAAATTGACTTAGGTTATGGCAACTTTACTGTATTTCCTCCTGTTTTGTATATTGCTTTTGGGATGCTTTTTTCGGGGGGAGTACTGGGGATTGAACCCAAGAGCATTCTACCTCCAAGATATATCCCCAGCCCTTTTTATTTTGAAACAGGGTCTCCCTAAGTTGCTGAGCTGGCCTTGAACCTGTGATCCTCCTGTCTCAGCCTCTCAAGTACTGGGATTACAAGCATGTACCAACATGTCCAGTTTGGGATGCTTCTTCTTTTTTTTATTAATTTATTGGTGTATTGTAACATACATCTTAATGAGGTTCAAGGTGGTAGAGGCATACATGCACACATCACACATCACTCATTTAACCCTCCTCCAATTCCCACCCCATTCCCTCTCCCTTCCCTCCTTCTCGTGCTTAGCATAGTAGTTGACTTCGATAAGTTTGTGTATGTACATCATGGGTGCCTAGGGTGTTTCCCTCTCCCCCCCCCCATCTCCCTCAGTTAGGTCTCCTTCTTTACTCATCTAAGGTTTCTTCTTCTTTGTCTGGAGTCACTCCTATGTCCCATTTTCTCCCTAGTTTCCACATATTAGGGAGAACATCCGACTTTTCACTTTTTGTGACTGACTAATTTCACTTAGCATATTGTTCTCCAATTCCATCCATTTCCCTGCAAATGACATAATTTTGTTCTTCTTTATGGCTGAGTAAAATTCCATTGTGTACATATCCCATAGTTTTGTAATCCATGCATCTGTTGATGGACATGCTTCTTTTTAAAAAGATTACAGAGACTGGGGAGGTGCCTCAGTCTTGCTACAGTACTTGCCTAGCATGCACAAGGTCCTGGGTTCAATCCCCAGCATGGCAAAATAAATAAATATTGTCAAGATGAGGGCTACTCTAAATGAGAAAGTCTTTCACCCCAATCCTTGATAAATATGCCGCACATCTGTCACTGTTATCTTTACACACTGTGTGTAAAAAGGAGTAGAACTCCAAAGACTCATGCTGCGCTCACACGCGCCAAGCAGCAGACAGAGTAACACCTCTTGTCTCAGGAACTAAAGCAATTTACAGGTTTATTTAATTTTAGCTAGCTTAAAATGACACTATAAAGTAATAGAACAATACTGTCACCATAGCATGACAAATATGGAAGCCAAAGCTCTCCAAGAACGGGTGCAAGGAGCCATTTGCAGGTCAAGGTTGAGAGCTCATTGTGCACCAGGCCAGAACAGGGGAGGCTGCTGCTTTAAGAGGTGCCCTAAGCTGGCAGGGGGAACTGCTGCACGAGCCTGCTCTGCCACCAGACCCTCCCCCTCCTCTCACTCTTCAGCATGCGATGCACAGGCCGCTAGCCTGCGATAATATCTAAGTGGTTTATGCTCATCTCTTCAATTATGGTCAGCCTCCAACCCAGCCCAGCAAGAAATTCTTTCCCCAACAAAATCCAGCATATTTTCTCAGGGCAGCTTCTAGTTGTTAACAAAAGTTCTTTAGTTTAGACACAAAAGTGTGTTTGCCTCTTATGAATTCTATTTAATATTTTAGGTTTCTTCAATAATTTATTGTGGTTATATATATTATATATGGATATATATATATATGTGTGTGTGTGTGTGTGTGTGTGTGTGTGTGTGTAAATTTACAACTTGAGTGGCATTAAGCTTATTCCCACAGCCATGTAACCTCATGACTATCCATCTCAAGAACTTTTTCATTAAATAATAACTCCTCATTTTCCTCCCCCCAACCCATGATAACCACTATTCCACTGAAGGGAGTTCAGATAATACAACTCCAAAAATATGCCACTTTACTCATTTATTTATTATTATATTGTGTGTGTGTGTGTGTGTGTGTGTGTGTGTGTATGTGCGTGCGTGTGTGTGTGTGTGTGTGTGTGTGTGTAGTACTAGGGATTGAACACAGGGGCATTCTACCTCTGAGTTAAACAATCAGCCCTATTAAGTTTTTTTGTTTGTTTTTGTTTATTATGGGTTTTCTGGGGGGGGGGACAGGGTCTCATTAAGTTACTGAGGGCCTCACTAAGTTGCTGAGGCTAGCCTTAAACCTGAAATCTTCCTGTCTCAGCCTTCCAAGTACTGAGACTATAGGCATGTGTCACCATGCCCTGCTCAAAATATGCCATTTTAGCATAAGGATTATTTTAGCTGAAGGCAAGTGAGAAAGCAAACTCAGGAAAAGCTCTCTGCCCTCCCACTTCCTGCCTAAAAGAAGAGCATGAAGTCCCCTTTGTAAAGGCAACGTAGATTTCCATTTATAAAGGTGTCTCCTGCATCCTGTACCAGGAAGACCAGATAGAGCACTGAGATTGCATAGGAAACCTTAGTAAACAACCTTCATCTACCATATTTCCTGATCATTTTCCCACATCTTACCACCCATAGGAACCCAAACCCCTTCTTCCTTTTCTAATCACTTTGCGCAGTATTTTTACTTTGTTAAAATTATATATAAATTAAGTTCTCCACATCCTCACCAATACCTTTTGGGTTTGTTTTGTTTTTTTTATAACAACCATCCTAGTGGGTGTGGAGTAGTATCTTCTTGTGGCTTATGTTCGTATTTACCTAATGATCAGTGATACTGAACATCTGCAATAACAGATTTAAGGCTATTTTAATCCTTTACATTTACATTTTTACTCTTTAGATATTTATTGAAGTATAGATTACATATAATAAGGGACAAATATTTAATTTGGTAAATTTTGACATAAGTATGCACCTTTGAAACTATCACCACACATTAAGAGAATGAGTATATCCATCACCCCTTAGAGTTTCTTCAGGTCTCTTTTATAATCCCTTCCTCCTATACTACTCTCCTTACTGCATCCACAGGCAAGCACTGATCATCTTTCTGTAACTATGAATTTATTGGCACTTTATATAATTTTATACAGATAGGATCAAAATAAATACTACTTCTTCTCTCTGTATGCCATATAATTATTTGAGGTTCATTCATCTTATTGGTGTATCAATAGTTGACTCCTTTTTATTGCTGAGTACTATTCTATTGCATGGACATATCACATGTTATATATACATTTATCTGGTGATGGACATTTGGGTTGTTCTAGTTTGGGGCTATTATCAATAAAGCTGCTATGAATATTACATATAAGTCTTTGAATAAACATATGCTCCCATGTTGCCTAGGTAAATATTGAGAAGTGAAATGACTGGGGCATATGATCAGTATAAGTTTAACTATTAAAGAAACTTTTACAAAGTGGCAGTACATTTGTATTATTCAAGTTTCTTCAGAGAGAGAGAGAGAATTTGAATATCCTGGACAACCTGAAAAGCTGGTGGTATAATTAAGTCCAAATCCAGAGCTAAGGACCAGAAAGCCAACGGTATGACCAAAAGCCTAAAAACCAGTGTGTGTACCCTGGGGTGGGGTGCTGCTGCTGGTGAAAGTCTTAGAGTCTGAAGACTAAATATCAGGAACTCTGAAGTGTAAGGGAAGGAGAAGATAGACATGCAGCTCAAGAAGAAAGAGGATCTTCCTACCTCTGCCTTTTTGTTCTATTCAGGCCCACAACAGGTTGGATGATGCCTGTCTACATTGGTAAGAGCAGATGTTGTTTATTCAATCGGCTGTTCAAAGAAACACTCTCTCAGCCACACCCAGGAATAACATTTTACCAGCAATCTGTGCATCCCTTAGCCCAGTCAAGTTGACACATAAAATCAACCATCACAGCAACACTGCCATTTTACATTATGGTGGCTATGTAGGAGAGCTCCAGTTCCTCCTTGTTCTTGCCAACACTTGGTATGGCCAGTCTTTCTAATTTTAAGCATTTTAGTGGGAGTGTTGTGATATCTCATTATAGTTTTATTTGCATTTCCCTCATGTCTAATGATGCTGAGCAACTTTTCACGTGCTCATTTATCATATATATATACATATCTTCTTTAGGGTAGTATCTGTTCAAATCTTTGTCCCATATTTCTATTGGATTATGTATTATTAAGTGGTAAAAATAATATGCCGTTACATGGCTATATCGCATATACACACAATGGATAAATATCATATATTGTCAAATATGTGCTTTGCATATATTTTCCCCATCTGTAGCTTGCTTTCTCATTTTAATTGTCTTTGAATAAATAAATTTTAACTTTGATATAGTCCATTTTATTGTTTTTTTCTTCTATAGCATGTGTTTTTTTGTATCAAATTCAAGAAATCTTTGCTAAACCCAAGGTCACTAATATTTCTTCTGTTTTGTCCTATGTGTGCCTAGTAATATATTTCCAAAAGAAATCAAAATTAAATAATAAATACAAAAAAGGAAAAGACTTTGACTATCCAACCCTACCTTGAATTGGAATCACAAAAATATGTTATTCTTAAGTTCACTGTCCCTGACGATCCTGCTAGCCTAAAGAAAGATAACACTCTGAAGAAGGCTGACAACTTCATACATAGTATTACAATTCCTAAGAGCAGCCTAACAGAAACCAGTGGTCACTTTCCAGTGCCCTCTATAAAAGTACCTCTGCAGCAATGACTGACCCATTGGCCCATCTTCTGCCTGATTCCGTTATTCATTTCTAAAGGCTATTACCATCCTGTATATCTATTTAATGAATTTCTCCCTTCCTTAAGACAGTTGAACCTAAAAGTCCATAAATTCAAGCTACAAAAAAGTTGCTCTGAGTAAATGAACTCATAATTCAGCAATGTTAGCTGAAAAGTTAAAGAAAATATGAAATCCATTAACTGGCAAGATTTTATTAAATCATTACAAATAGGAAATAAAGATAATCATTGAACCCAATCAAATCAATATACCATCGTATTCTTATAACACTGAATGGAAGCCTTATGAAAAAATTCTTACTTATGTCCTTATTCCAAAAGATTAGAGTTATTTACTAATTAATTTAAACATTCAAGCATGACTAGGTATCTAGGCACTTCTAAAGGCTAATGTTCAAACAGATGTGCTATTCTCTCCTTTCTATAAAATTCATTCTAATTCTTATTATTAATGTGTCTTCAAAAACCTGTGGCTATAAGACATATGCTTCACGATAACTTAGGGAACAGAGGAAATTTTATTATAAGAAAATTTTATCACTCAGATCTCTTCTGCTTTGATCTCAGGCTACATGGTTTTGCCTCTCTCTCTCTCTCTCTCTCTCCCTCTCTCCCTTTCTCCCTCTCTCACCCTCTCTCTCCCTCTCTCTCCCTCTCTCCCTGAATACCCACTTACTCATCGAAGAGCTTTCTGCGATTCAACATGAGTCAAGGTACCTTTCAATCCAATTTTTAAATCTTTAAGGAAAAAAAAAACTGTCTCAGCTTTGTTCATCTAGAGCAACTAATGGCCTGGTAGACAGGGTCATGAGGTACTCACCTGGCTGATGGAGTCCTTTTCTGTGTGTGAGGAGTGGGAATAAGTAGGATTGATAAGCAAGAAAGATATTATGTAATGTGTCATGTTTATGTTTGTGTGTGTGATATGCATACATATATGGATAAATGGGATTGTAAGATCAAGACTTTTAAAATGAGGAGTTTTACAGATCCACAATCAATCCAGAGATCAGGATATCTAAAGATCCTTATTTGTTGGATGCTAAAAACATTAAAACACTATTCACAACTCTACTGAGTGGTTTCAACCTCTAATTATACACAAAAGGATTACATATAGAATACAAATAATATTGATCATATAAGATAAAGATAGGTTCTCCTACCTATTTACCTAACAAAGATAAAAAAAATTAAAAGTATTCTAGAAACGTCGGAAAGATAAGACTTAAAATCAATCCACTATGGGACTTCTGGTTGCAGCCTCAACATGTAAAGACCTTAGAAGTCTTCACTCCCATCCTTACAGTAAGAAAAAAAATGAACGAACTGAAAAATCAATAATTTTTCTTGGACTAATCAGAGAACTGAGGTCACAGAGCAGACTATCACCCCCAAATCTAGAGTGGCAGATGCATCCAGGGGGATCTAATAACTAAGATCTGGTTATCTGGAAGAAAAGCCACTGGAGCTATAAACTGGTAGGAATACTGAATCAGTAATTTTGACAAAGTGTTGGAATCTGAACATGAACTAATGTGAAAGTAGGAACCCTCGGACTTGCATCTTAGGGGATGCCCCACACTTTCCTGGGCTTTCTGTCCAGGAAGATCACCAGGCTCTCACCGTGAGGACTCAAGAAATGTCCCCTCCCAGCCCTGGCAGTGGGAGGGGAAGCGTAACTGTAGAGCCTTGTACATAAAATAAGCCTGTTCTCTAGGGAAAAGAGTTTTTTAAGAGCTCAAGTCTGAAAACTTAGTCCAGCTAGACAAAAGAATGCCTACTCACTCTGGTCCTCAAGTTAGTTCAAGCCTTCCTATCTCACTTAAGGAGGAAATAGAAGCCACAGTTGACAGGGGTCGGCATTTCAAGGAAATAGATTAGGGATGCCCCAGCCCTATACACTAGAGAAATACTGAAAGGCCTCAAGACCCGGGCCTTCAAAAATTCAGGCTTAACTGGAAGATAATGTAACACCTTAACCGGAAGATAATGGAATACCTTACCACCACCACGAAGCTCTAATATAACTGTGGAATACAGCTGAGAGAGCTGCCAGACACAGACTCTATGTGAGGAGGAGTCCTTAGGGAAACCTAAAGACAAAAATAAACACACTAGAATAATGTGGGCCTCTAGTAGCCATAGCCACAGCAAACACTACACATAGCCCAACTCCTGGCCAGATTAACCTAAAACCTCACACTAAAGGTCTATTTACCTACATGTCTAATAATCCAATTCAATATCCAGCTTTCAAGATTAAAAAATTACAATGTGTGCCAAAGGGAAGGGAAAGAAAGCACTCTGAAGAGACAAAACAATCATCATATCCAGATTCAAATATGAAGCAGAGTTGTCTTGGGGCCGGCCCAAGAGTGACGCGAACTGCGCAGGGGGGTGAGCATCGGACGACCCGGACTTTCCCTCCTCCGGACCGGAAGCCATGTCTGGCATGAACTCGTTTATTAGAAAGCACACCTCTCTTTTATAGTGGGGGCGGTACAGGAAGTTTGCAATGAGCAGGATGTGACACCACGCTTTTCTGGGGACTTC
>PVJS01064074.1:0-10324 GCA_004027185.1 Glis glis | reverse complement strand
GGTTCTTTTTTTTTTTTTTTTTTTTTTTTTTTGCGGTACCGGGGATTGAACCCAGGGGCGTTCTACCTCCGAGCTACACCCCCGGCCCTATTTTTTATACTTTATTTTGAAACCGGGTCTCACGAAGTTGCGGAGGACCTCACTAAGTAGCTGAGGCTGGCTGCGAACCCAGATCCTCTGGTCTCCGCCTCCCAAGTACTGGGATTACAAGCATGCGCCACCACGTCCGGCCAGGATCCCTATTTCAAGTACAAATGTCCCTTGTAGGGAAAGGGGAACTTTCTTTTTTTTTTAACATGCTTTTATTGGTGCATTGGAGTATTACATCGCGATGAATATCTATTTGATGTTAACATACATGCACACAGCTCTTAGTGTCCCCTCTGTCTCCCCCCACCTGTATGAAGTACCAAGAATGATGTTGGTATATTTTCATATGTACATATTGTTTATGATAGTAATTCTGATACTCAAACCTTGGTGGGAACAGGCTGTGTGTGTGTGTGTGCTGGGGCCTGAACTCAGAGGTATTCTAACTCTGAGCTACAACCCCAGAACCCTCCACCCTCTTAACAGGATCTCACTAAATTGCTGAGGCTGGCCTCTAAGCTATGATCCTTCTGTCTGGGTCTCCTAAGAGCTGGGTTTACAGGTGTGTGCCACTGTGCCTAGCCGAATCAAGCACTTGATGGAAAAAATCCTGTGCAAGAAAGTATATATAAAGGGGAATGACAGAGAGGAATAAAGGACAGAGGCGGGCTCTTATTCCTAAGGGGGAGAAAATTGTGAGGACTTCCAGGTAAGGAAGAGAGAAAAGTCCAGAGAAAAAGAAATTGGAAGCAGCCAGGTGTAGTGGCTCACGCCTGTAACCCCAGTACTTGGGAGGCTGAGACAGGAGGATTGCAGGCTCGAGGCCAGCCTCAGTAATTTAGCGAGGCCCTCAGCAACTTAGTGAGACCCTGTTTCAAAATAAAAAAATAAAATAGGGCTGGGGGTGTAGCTCAGTGGTAGAATGCCCCTGGTTCCATCCCCAGTACCAAAAGGAAAGAGATTGGAAGCAGCTGGTGGGGGAGGGGAGACCTCCCTAGCTCCAGATGCTGGCTTTGCTTCCAGCTGTGTGAACTCAGGGAAGTCTCTCCTCCAAGACCCACTTTCCTCTTTTGCTAAAAGGAATAAGATATGGGGCATTAAATTGCTGGGAAGGCATAGGCACGAATGTTTGTTTCCTCCTTGTGTCTCTTACTGATTTCATGGTTCTGCTGTGTACACAGCAACCTGCAGGCAAATGTCCCTCTCTCCCCACCCTAACCCACCCACACACACAGGCTTCTTTGGCTTCTCCAGGCAGGAGCAGCCAAGGTCCCCAAACAGGAGACTCTTTGAGTGGCACCATGAAAGGGCAGTTTGTGCTGCTCCTGGCGTTGCTGGTCAGGAGCCCCCCAGAATCAACACTCTATTGCTTCCTCCTCCCAGAAACCTCGCCCTGCTCCCTCGAGTGTGCAAGGGGTCAAGCAGTGGCCCCCGCCCCCGCCCCGCCCTGGCACACATTCCCACTCTTTCTATTGTGCTTCTGGGCTCCAACACGGACTCCTGTCAGCCCCCTCTGGCCTCACAATCCATAGGAGGAGCACCACGCCGCTTTCCACTTGATTAAATCTTCTTCATTATTCCTACACTTGGGCTAACTGTGCCACAGGGCAGTGAGCAGGCGCTTCATTTTCTTGGATTCTTATGAAACTCCTGGCGTGGGGCCACTCGGCCAACAGGTGCTCACTTTCCATTTGCAGAACTGAAATGATTTATTCACATATTCAACAAATAGCTACATCGGACAAGGCTCTTGGCCAGTCAGTACCAGAAGCTCCATCAATAGGCCTTTCAACCTGGGAAAATGTTGCAGACTCCTCCCTAAAATTCTTGGCTTCTAAAGATATTATTGTCCATGGGAGCAAAGCAACGACAGCAAAATAACATGATCCAGACAATGGAGGGCTGTAAAGATCTTTGGTGACAGATAGACCTGTATTTGAATCCTCCCATGGACAGCCATGTGACCTTGGACAAGTTACACTTTCTCTACCTCAGTTTCTCTCATCTATAAGACAAGTATGTGATAGTTAATCTAATTTTTCAACTTGACCGGATCATGACACACCCAAGATCATGTGACTTTGGGTGTGTAACAGCAGATTAAACAGAAAGTCCTGCCCTAAATGTAGGCAGCAGATTTCTGATAGGTGCAGGACTTAGATAAAAGAAGAAGAAAGCTGCGTAGAGGGATGCACGACTCTTTCTGAAGAAAACGCATCTGCTCTCGTCTGAGATCGTCGGCCTCCAACTTCGCCGTTTCTCTGAAGAGCTTCTTGATCTTCTGCTCTCGTCTGAGATCGTCGGCCTCCAGCCTTCAAACTGAAACCTCACCATCGTTTCGCCGAAGAGCTCTTAGACCGCTCGACCAGCTACTGGTTCCTCTGACTCTCCACGTGCAGTCGGAACTCAGGACTACATCGTAAGCTGATCTGATAAATCCCTTTTTCCATATACTCATTCTGTGAATTCTGTTAGTCTAGTGAACCCTGACCAATACAAAGTATAATAGTATTTATCTCATTGTGAAGATCAAAGGGAGACAAGTATATCTAAGTTCTTAGCACAGTTCCCGGCCTTTACTACATAATCAATATATGATTACTAGTGATAATAATAATTGTCACTGTTGTCAAGGATGCTACCTGGAATGAAGCTTGCAAAGGATATATAGTTCAAGGTCAGGAGCCCAGGTTGGACAAGGCTGTTAGAAAACAGCTGGCAGAACAGTGCAAGAAAGAAATTTTAAAAAATTATAAACAAGCAATGCTCCGGGCCACAGTCAGTCCTCTTTAGAATTAGCTGTCTACCCACTAAGTGCTGTTGGGACCCCGTGGTTGCCACACACCACCTTCTGGCAGCACTAGTCAGGCTTTCAGAGGGCGTAGAGACTGGTGCAAATATGAAAGAAGGAGGCCTGTCCACTCTGGCTGTGGTGTGGCGGAGGGACACGGCTTTGAAAGCATCCAGTGGAGGGGGCACTCATGAGGGACACGGAAGGCCAGAGCCTGGTCCCAGCTCTGCGGTGTCACCTGGCAGGCCGCTAACCATCCGGCCTCACTTCCCACCACTCACTCCACCTTCCCCCCTGGGGAGCGAGGTTCAAGGGAAGGAGTGGGAAAGTGTTTGGAAAACTAACATGCTGGCCAAAAGCAAGGTGTTACTATTCAAAGCTTCGGGGACAGGAAATTCCCCCTATTGCGGGCCCAGCCCTGTCCCTCCTTCCTGGTCTCTAGGGAGCCTCCCATCTTCAAGACTTGTTCATGGCCCTCCTTCCCATGAAGCCCTTGGGTTTGCGAAAAGCTCCCAGTGCCCTCTGGTCATGTCTGTATTCATGGCTACATGGCCTTGTGATGATTTGAGGGTCTTTGTTTTTAGACAGGGTCAGTTTCTAGTTCTCTTCTCTGTCCCTAGTGCCAGCAAGGGCCTGGCCCTGAGTAGGCACTTGGTCAATGCAATTTGAATAAACAAATGAGGCTCTCCCAGTGCTATGGTTTATCTGTGGTTTAAGTGTATCCCTCAGGCATTCATATGTGTTGGAAGCTTATCTCCAGTGTGGTGATCTTAAGAGGTAATGGTACCTTTAAGAGGTGGGACCAAAAGCTGGGTTCAGTGGTGCACACTTGTAATTCCAGCTACTCAGGTGGCTGAGGCAGAAGGATCTCAAGTACAAGGCTGGCCTCAGTAACTTAGAAAGACCCTGTCTCAAGGTACAACATAAAAAGGTCTGGGAATATAGCTTAGTGGTAGAGGGCCCCTAGGTTCAATCCCTAGTACAAAAAAAAAAAAAAAACAAGAGTGGGAAGTAATTAGGTCATTGAAGATGCTGCCCTTGGGAGGAATCGATGCTATTCTTGTGGGGCCCCGGTTAGTTCTCAAGAGAATGTTGTTATACAAGAGTGCGCCCAATCTGTGAATCGCTCTGTGGCTTCCTGCCTCACACATGCTCCCACCATTGTAATGCCATCTACCGTGAAGCCTTCACCAGGGCTGGACCAATGTCACCGCCATGCCCTTGGACCTCCAGAACTGGGAGATAAATAAACCTCTTTTCTTTATAAAGTTCCAAGCCTCAGGTATTTTGTTATAGTAAGAGAAAATGGACAAATACACCCAGCTATCCCAAATCACAATGATCTTCTCCCTTGGAGTTCAGCATCAGTGGCAATTTATTTCTTCTTGTATGCAACATTTCCTCATTGTGCTCAAATGACACCTAACTCAGGATGTATTTCGTCTTATCCTCCTACTGGCCCTGCTCCATACCCCCTCCGGACTTTGTCCAGTATCTCTCCATACCCCTAGAACAGGCTGAGCCCTAGGTCTGCTCCTAGGAACTGCTTAGTAAGTAGTTGTTGCTTAATTTGCAGCCAGACAGTCCTGGGTATAATCACCTGGTTAAGATGTTTCACAATTACTACTCTCAGACACCATTAAAAGTACATGTGTTAAAAGCACAAGGTTTGGAGCCAGACTGTGGACACCTTGGGAAAGTTACCTAACTCTGACTCTACCTCCTTGTCTGAAAAATGGGGATAAAAAGTGCATTAACCCCTAGGATTGGGATGAGCATTATAACTAACTAATGCACTCACCAAGGGCTGCGTGCATGGATGTCCCTATCACTCTGAACTACATTACAATGTAAGACTACAATGCACCAATAAAAGTACATTAATTTTTTAAAAATCTAATGCAAGCTGGGCATGGTGGCACATGCCTGTAATCCCAGTACTTGGGAGGCTGATACAGGAGGATCACAGGTTTGAGGCCAGCCTCAGCAATTTAGTGAGTTACTAAGTAACTTAGTGAGATCCTGTTTCAAAATAAAAAATAAAATAAGCCAGGCATGGTGACATATTCTTGTAATCCCAGTACTTGGGAAGCTCAGACAGGAGGATCTCAGTTTCAAGGACAGCCTCAGCAAGTAGTGAGACTCTCATCAACCTAGCGAGACCTTGTTTCAAAACAAACAAAAAATAATAATAATAAAACAGGGCTGGGGGTGTAGCTTGGAGGTAGAATGCCCCCGGGTTCAATCCCCAGTACCATACACACACAAAAAATACAACAACAAAAAATAAATAAAATAAAATAGGACTGGGGGTATAGTTCAGAGGTAGAATGCCCTGGGTTCAATCCCCAGTACCACAAAACAAACAAAATTAGTGCATGAAACCCTTTAACAGGGCGCCGTCTAATAAACTCTCATGTGCTCCATTGTCATGATTAGCTCAGGCTGACCCTGCAATTCTGAGAAGTTCGGGTTCCATGAAGAAAGAGGAGCAGGCTCGCCCACAGACAGCGGCCTTCGGTCTCAGGCCAGTTCCTCTGGAGCTGGGGGAGGCAGGTAGAGTAGGAACAGTAATTTAGTAAGATTTCCAGCATCCTGGCACACTCAGCAGAAAGAGGGAATGTGATGAGGTGCTCGCTGGGGCTCTGAGGAAGCTGGATATGGGACCGCAGAGCCCTTACCTGGGGGCCACAGAGCTGTGGGCATGGCGAGGGGAGGGGGCAGGGGCAACATGGAGTCTAAGCACCCGGTCCTTTCACTGTGTGGCTCCTTTGTGAGCAAGACTCACCCACATCCCTGGGGAGGAGCCTGAGCCAAGTGGTCTCAAAATGTTCTTTTGGAGCAAGGGCTCAGATACCGCCATCCCCCATCGCCACAGCCATAGTTCACGTTAGTTCTTCCCCTGGAAAAGACTTCCCATCAGACTGCCTGTCAAAATTCTACCTCTGCAGCACAGTTCAAAGCGCGCCTTTGCAAGAATGCTGAATGCCTACTTAGTTTGAACCAGACCTTCTGGAGGTTCTGAGAGGAACACAGAGCAGCCTGGAAAATAAACACATTGAGATTGAGTGAGTGGGGAGCTACAGGAGAGGCATTTACAAAGCACAGGGGTCGTGAAGTGCTCACCCTGCAAGGAGGGCAGCCGCCACGGTTCAACAAATGAACCGAGCAATTTCAACTCAGATAAATGTTAGTAAGAAAATAAAGTCAGTTAATACGACATAAAATGGCGAGAAGGCCACGTGGTCAGGGGAGGCCTCTCTGAAGGGACATGGAGTCAAGAGTGGAATGGGAAGAGGTCGGCCGTGGGGACATAGAGAGGAGATGCATGTGAAGGCCGGAGGAGGGAGCAATGGGGGCCCCAGCACAGTGGCTCTGAGGACAGAAAGAATGTCTGGAGAGTGGCAGGGGTGAGCCAGGAGGAGGGGACATAAATAAAATGTTATACTCAGCTGGGTGTGGTGGTGCACGCTTGTAATCTCAGTACTTGGGAGGCTGAGACAGGAGGATCGGGTTCGCGGCCAGCCTCAGCTACTTAGTGAGGCCTCTGCAACTTAGTGAGACCCTGTTTCCAAATAAGAAATAAAAATATTGGGTTGGGGGTATAACTTGGAGGTAGAATACCTCTGGATTCCATCTCCAGTACCCCCAAAAAGATGTTATACTCTATTTTCACTCAACATTATAATGTCAGAATATTCTCAGGAAAAAAGATTTGTAAACATTTTTAATGATCATATTTGAAAATCATCATATAAAAAGAAAGTTGCTTTCTACTTTAAAAAAAATCATCCCAAGATGTACCTACCACTCATATGGGGTACACCTCTGAGTCGGGGGCACCCCCTGCTCAGGCTGCAGCCGAAGTCAGTGGGGAGAAGGGCCAGTCCCTCCTGCAGGCGTCCTCACTGCCACTACTGGATCCCTGCGGTCCAAGGTCAAAGTGGCAAAGCCCCAGTGGCCAGACCCCAGCGACTGTGGATAAGTATGTGCCCAGCAGAGCTCGTCTGCGCTCCAGCGGCATCCCTCTCGGCCTCCGCGGCCCCCTCCTTTGCACTGTCCATTCTACTCTGACTCTTGTACCTGGAGCAGAAACAAATCTCAGGGGTCCCCTGGTGAAGACCCCTTCCTCGCCACCCGATGGCAAGGATCAGGCAATGCCGACCAGGCCCTCTTCCCGAGGCTGCTCTCCGTTCTGTTCCCCTGCCCTGGTTTTTGGCTCCTGGCTACTCTGGAAAGCCACAGGACTCCACAGCAGCTCTCTGCCAACGCTTCAGTCTTCAGGGTTGCAGCTGCAGGGTCGGCGGAATTCCTGTCCGTACTCGTGTATCCACTTGTTGGCCACTGGGAGAGAGCGGGAAGGAAGACAGCAAGCTCAGCAGAGCAGACGCTGCAGTGCTGCGCGCTGGGCTCGCACCAGGGCATGCAAGCACCCCCCCAAATCCTGCACCCCAGCCAACTCACCTTCCCACCCTCGTCCCGGGCCCACTGTGGACTACAAACTGCTTCTTCCAGCTGAGATAAATAGCAAAGAGGACAGTCTCCTCTAGAAAAAGTTCTACAGAGCTGGACGTAGTGATCCACACCTGTAATTCCAGTACTTGGGAGGCTGAGACAGGAGGATCACAAGTTTGAGGCCAGCCTCAGCAACTTAGAAAGGCCCTCAGCAACTTAGTGAGACCCTGTTTTAAAATAAAAAATAAAACAGGGTTGAGGTTGAGGGTATAGCTTGGAGGCAGAACATCCCTGGCTTCAGTCTCCAATACCACAAAAACAAAACGAAACAAAAAATGAATAAAAGAAAGAAAAAAACAAAGAAAGAAAGGAAGAGTCCTACAGATGCTGTTGGCTATAAATTGATTTTCAAACTTGTGGGCACAAAGGTCACTGACTCTTCATTATAAAAGCCCCTCTCCCCACAAAGCCACTTCTAAGTAAGGGGAGGAAAGGGGTGGCTTTTCCAGGCAGTGTCCATCTCAACACGAAAGGCCTCTTCCACCCCTGTTTCTATCTTCAGAGCTAAGTGCTCTTGGACACACAGAGGAGGCATAAAAGGTAGTGGTGGGGGTCCTGGTGGTTCCCTCCTTGGAGCAGAGGAAGGGGCAGGGGTCTGAGCCACAGTCCCCCTCAGCTGTGCTCAGGAACAAGGCCGGTCTGGTGAGGTCAATAAACCTTTGCCGACACCTGCTCTGCGACAGGACCCTGCTCTTTATGGGCTCCTGATGTGTGTGTGTGTGTGTGTGTGTGTGTGTGTGTGTGTGTGTGGTGAGGGCGCCTGGTCGATCATCTGATCGTCTCAATATAATGCGGCCCTACAGTGAAGCCTGTGCCACGGGGGCTACGCTACTTCCCACTCATTGTACTTTTTCCACACCCCTCACCTCGTTTTCATGTCCAGAAAGGAAGACCTTACCCCACTTATCTCCCACCAGGACAGGACAGCCGGCGTGAAGAGTGTCACCATCCCCCTCGCCACTCCTGTGCAGGTTCCACCAAAACAGTGCTGCGTTCTGAAAACAAGAGGGCCCAGCCCCCAGAGAGTCAGCCCAGAACCTCAGTCCACGGGAAGCCCAGGACGAAAGACAAATAAATGCATGCCTGTCACTAAACAAGAAAACTCTCCACGCGGTGTGGGTCGAGGTATGCAGAAAAATGACACAAGATGACTCAAGTCACCATTCCCTCATTCAGGCGCAGGTCACTGATTAAAGGCCTGCTCTGCTCCTGGCCCCGGGCACGCAGAGACAAAGCACACCCAGTTCTGTGCTGGGGAGCTCACGAGAGACAGAGGTAAAACGGACCAGGCCAGGCAGTGGGGTGAGCCCTAGGTGACACTTAGCAAGGTAAGCACAGTGTCAGGGGATCATCGAGGACAGGTGCCCAGCAAAACCCACATTCCTCATACAACTGAGGACTTCATTAGCTCAGAGCATAAGCCCCTTGAGACGCCTACTACCAAACCCAGGAAGCGCATCAGCGTCATCCCCCTTCCTAGCAAAGGCCTTGGAGTCATGGGACTAAGAACAGCAAAGTCAGGACCCAAGTCCAGGCGTTCTCACTCCAGGTTCTATGTGCACTCTTTGCCCTACGCACTGCTCTGTTGTCCTATACACGTCCTGAAGACTTAACCTTGGCCATTAGAAGTAGACCAAGCCTGAGGTGGTGGAGGATGTAGCACCACAGCCTGTTCCCAAGCCGAGAGGAGACGCCAAAGCCCTGCGCTCACAGATGCCTGGCATTCGTTGATTGAATGCTCAGTGCTAAGTGCTTTATAGGCACATTCTCATGTATTTCTCATCATTTCATTTCTGAATTAACTAAGAGTTGTCAGGGAGTTTTACTGATCTGAAACTTGGAGGACATATTCATGCACTAAACAAACTTCTTACTGCTCTCCCTGGGGCCTGTCTTCTCCATAGCTCACGTTGCAATGTGTTGCTACTGCCTGTTAAGAGCTGAGCTACTGGAGGAAAGGGCTCTGCGCCTCCCTCTGGGGGCTCAGTGCCTCCAGGTCAGTGTGGATGCGCCTATGGACTGCAGGAACTAGCTGCCGTAGAGGAGCCAGTGGTGAGTCCAAGTTCTTCCCTTCCAGGGACTTATCGTGACAGGGAGGACAGGCTTGCAATCCTCCGCTTGTCACATGAGTGTAAATAAAATAACAAATAGGGCCACAAATAATGTACCGTGGTAATAAAGAAGACTGCAGGGTAATCTTTGATTCTGGGAATCAGGGAAGACCTCTTTTTATGCCCCCTCGCAGGTGTCAGCTTGCAAACAGTGTGAGGGTTAGGGTGTTGGCTCTATGTGCTCGGGGCCAGGGTCCACTCACCTTAACTACAGGCACACTAAAGTTGGCATAGATGAAGGCCGTGGCTCCTCCAGCCTCCACCGAGCTCAGCTGCAAGGCCAGAGGGAGAGGCAGAGTTAAAATAGCCACCCACATCCCTCCTGTCGAAATGCTCATTAACCTGATGCCTGAGGTCATTTTTGCCTTGACTCCCTCCTGCGCTCCCCTATTTCAGCTATAGGAGAAACCCTTGAAAAACAGTCATTCAGCCGGGCATGGTGGCAAACACTTGCAATCCCAGTACTTGGGAGGCTGAGACATGAGGATCGCAGGTTCTAGGACAGCCTCAGCTAGTAGTGAGACTCTCATCGACCTAGCAAGACCCTGTTTCCAAATAAAAATAAAATGGGGCTGGGGGTGTAGGTTGGAGGTAGAATGCCCCTGGACTCAATCCCTGGTGCCACAAAAAAATAAAAAGAAAGAAAAAGAGTCATCCAGCTTGAGTGTTCAGGAGCCTCCTCAGTGGCACTGGTGTCTCTCTACAGGGCCACAGAGGACAAGCTTTTGGTTCCTCTTTGCTTTCCCCCTCCAGCTAACATCCTCAGTGAGGGCTACAAAAAGTAGATTCAAACTTTTTTTTTTTTTTTTTTTTTTTT
>PVJS01064073.1:0-10323 GCA_004027185.1 Glis glis | reverse complement strand
GAATTAGTGGTTGCTCCAATCCTAAGACTCCAGCTCTTAGACCGTTCGACCAGCTACTGGTTCCTCTGACCCTCCACGTGCAGTCAGAACCTGGGACTACATTGCTGCAAACTGTAAGCCATCTGATAAATCCCTTTTTTTAAAAATATACTCATTCTGTGTATTCTGTTAATCTAGAGAACCCTGTCTAATACAAACAGGAAGTAAGAAATGCTGGTGAAGCTGTGGAGAAAATGTCATTCCTCTACATTGTTGGTGGAGATGTAAATCCTATGGAAAACAGTATGGAATTTCCTCAAAAAACAGAAAACAGAATGACCTTATGACCCAGCAATCCCATGCCATGTATATATCACAAGGAAATGAAATCAGTGTGTGGAAGAGCCAGCTGCATTTCCATGTGTACTGCAGCACTATTTGCAATAGCCAAGATTTGGAATCAACCTAAGTGTCCATCAGCTAGTGAATGGATGAAGGAACAGTAGCATATATGCAAAATAGAATATTATTTAACATCAAAAGGATGAAATCCTGTGGCTTACAACACCATGGATAGACCTAGAGGAAATTGTGTTAAGTGAAAAAAGTTAGACGTAGAAAGACAAATATTGTACACTTTAGTTCATATGGGGGAAATCTTTAAAAAGTTGGCCTCATAGAGATAGAGTAGAATACCAGTTACCAAAGCCTGGGGAGAGGAAGGAAGAGGGGAGGGAGGGAAGAGGTTGGTCAATGGCTATAAAGTTATAAGTATATAGGAGGAATAAATTCTGGTGTTCTATGGCACAGTAGGGTGACTATAGTTAACAATTATATATATTTTGAAATAGCTTAGAAGAGGTTTGTTTGTTTTGCGGTGCTGAGAATAGATTAAACTCAGGGCCTTATGCTTGCTGGGCAAGTGCTCTACCACTGAGCTCCATCCCCAATACATGGGATATTTGAATGCTCTGACCACAAAGAAATGATAAATGTATGGAGTGATGGATATGCTAACTATCCTACTTTGATCATTACACAATATATACAAGTACCAAAACATCACATTGAACCCCATAAAAATGTATAGTTATTATGTGTCAGCAAGTGGGAGGAATGGCAACTTTGTCATATACATGTTGCATATGCTTTCCCAGTTAATTTTCAAATTTTGCTTTTATTTTAGTTAAAAAAACTAATAATATTCTTGGATTTGTTTAAAAAGTGAGAAATGCACTTTGAAGAGGGAAATGATACATGTATTATGATAATACCAAGAACTTTGACTGAAGAAAACTTGCAGGAAGGTGGTGACGTGGGACAGATATCATCCTTGGTAGAGAGTGCAGACAGGGAATCATCATCCAGTAATGTCAACAGAGGGTGCTCTTAATTCTCAATCTTACATATTTAAGAAAAACTTTAGTTTTTTTCTGTGGGAGGTACTGGGAATTGAACCCAGGGGCATTCTACCTGCCCTCTTTTATTTTTTTGTTTTGAAACAAGTTCTCGCTATGTTGCTGAGAGTCTCACTAGGTGGTTGAGAGTCTTACAGGCATGCACTACCATGCCTAGCTAAACCTTAGGTTTTAAAAATTATTGCTGGCTGGGCATGGTGGAGTATGCCTATAATCCCAGTACTTGGGAACCTGAGACAGGAGGATTACAGGTTCGAAGCCAGCCTCAGCAATTTAGCAAGATTCTCATCAACCTAGTAAGATCCTGTTCTCAAATAAAAAATAGAAAATAGGGCTGGGGGTGTAGCTTGGAGGTAGAATGCCCCTGAGTCCAATCCCAGCAGTCCCCATGCACAAAAAGGTTATTATTGTTATTTTAAAATAAGCAATAGATGCATATTACAGCACACACTGAAAATTCAATCTAAATCTCTTTCCCTTTCCTGTACTATCTACTTTCCCTCCTCAGAAGCAACAATTAGCCAGGCGTGGTGGCACATACCTGTAACACCAGTTCTTGGGAGGCTGAGACAGGAGGATTGCAGATTGGAGGACAGCCTCACAGCCTCAGCAATTTAGCAAGGCTCTCAGAAACTTAGTGAGACCCTGTTTAAAAAAATAAAAAATAGCCTGGCGTAGTGGTGCACACTTGTAATCCTAGTTCTTGGGAGGCTGAGACAGAAGGATTAAAGGTTCGTGGCCAGCTTAAACAATTTGTGAGGCCCTCCACATCTTAGTGACACCCTGTTTCAAAATAAAGAATAAAATAGGGCTGGGGATGTAGCTTAGAGGCAGAATGCCTGTGGGTTCAATCCCCAGTACCACACACACACACACACACACACACACACACACACACAAAATAGGGTTGAGAGTGTAGCTCAGAGTCAGAACACTTTAATCCCCAATACCACACAGACACACACACATACACAAAGGGCATCAACTATTGTCTTTATATCCATCTAAAAATATCCCATACATTCATGTAAATACACCCCCCATTGCCTCCTCATGGAAACAGGATGGACCATAACACATAAAACTATATCCCGGAGTACGTTTTTCACTTCATCCTGTGTCTTGGAGATGCATTACTCCATTCCACAGTCTTGATATACCAAATTTATTTAGTCAGTTAAAAATAGCCCTTTGCTATCACAAACCAAAGTGGCAATGAATATTCTTAAACATACATCATTTTGCACGAGTGTGGGTGCATTTGTTGGACAAATTATCAAGAAGTGGAATTGCCCTGTCACAGGGCTCCTGTATTTTTAATCGTGAAAGATAATCAGGCTGTGTGATTAAGCAGAACTATTTAGTAGCTCTGATTTAATAAGATCACTCTATTAAATAAATCAGCAGTGTCTAGGTTGGAAGGGACTTCAAAGTTTCTTTCTGGCAATGTCCCAACTAGGTGCAAACTACAAATCTCTGGAATATAGGAAAAGGGTAGGAGACTAGAGATGTGGGGCTCACCTGTCAAAAGCAGCATTAAGTGGACCTGCAGAGCCCTGTGGACCCTGACGGACACAGTAAGGGAGACTGTGTATGTCCTGCTGGGGCTGCCAACATTGCACACTGTAGGCGAGGCTACTTGCAACGATTTAGGCTGAATAATGTGAAATTGTAGATGCTAGATCATTTTTACCTACAAAATGGCAATTTTCACTTACATTTTATTAATAGTTCAACTAAGCCAGGCATGGTGGCACATGCCTGTAATCCATGTACTTGTGAGGCTGAGACAGGAGGATCGCAGGTTCGAGAACAGCCTTAGCAACTTAGTGAGACCCTGTTTTAAAACAAACAAACAAACAAAAAAATAGGGCTGGGATGTAGCTTGGAGGTAGAATGCCTGTGGGTTCAATCCTCAGTAACACACACACACACACACACACACACACACATTCAACTAATATTAAGGAGTTTTTGTTGTTGTTTTGTTGTTAGTATTATTATAGTTTTGTATCTTAGGTTGAATTCTTTAGGGAACTGGGGACGATGTCAGGGGAAGGTATGTTTGGGCCTGGGGAGCAGACAGATGGGAGTGACGGCTGGGAAGGTGGACAAGAGTGTCGCAGGTCAAGGGCCGAGGAAGGCACCCAGGGAAAAGGCCCGTAGAGGAGGGAAAGGTGTGAACGGAAGGAGCAGTGTCTCATTTCTACAGGATTTCATGGACGGAAGTGGATCCTCCAGCTCCCTGTGTGCAGGATGCCTGGGAAGGGAAGCGGCGGCTCACATCCTCAAGCACGTGCGTCTGGATTAGGGTTAGAACCTCAGAACAGAAGCTGATGGGGATGGAAGTTGGGGTACATCTTGGGACTTGGTACTGAAAACTTCAGTTGAACATTGGGATTGAAACCTGCTCCGTTAGCACAGGCTTAAAAGCGGCCCGACATTCGTTATTCCAAGTGTTTGCTAAGGGGATGGCCATTGGGATTTCTCCACGCTTGGAGAGGTGTCATCCTGGAATACTGGGATAAACATATAGTGAAGGAAAGTGGCCAGGCATGGTGGCGCACGCTTGTAGTCCCAGTACTTTGGGAGGTGGAGACTGGAGGATCCGGGTTCGCAGCCAGCCTCAGCTCTCTCTCTCTCTCTCTCTCTCTCTCTCTCTCTCTCTCTCTTCCCCTGTCTCTCTCTCTCTCTCTCTCTACTTAGTGAGGCCCTCTGCAACTTCGTGAGACCCGGTTTCAAAATAAAGTATAAAAATAATTAGGGCTGGGGGTGTAGCACGGAGGTAGAACACCCCTGGGTTTAATCCCCGGTACCGAAAAAAAAAAGGAAAGTGTTTTCTTTTAAAATTATAGATACAATATAACAATGTTAGAGTTCAGAAATGGGGAAATCCACCTATTATCACTCCCCTAACAAACAGCTCTGAAAGTTTACATCATCCTCCTACCCCTTGCAATTTGCTTTCATGTCTTTACACCATTGCAATCTCAGCTTCCATCCTGCATCTCAGTTTTGCTAATATCCATTTGAAGTAGTTCCAGGCCCTAAGCCCCTTCAGTGGTTGTATTATAATTTGCCTGTTGGTTTCCTTATTCTCAGACATTTCAGGTTACTCTCAATTTTGGGGGACCCACTGAGGATTGAATCCAGGGGTGCTCTACACTGAGCTACATCCCCAGACCTTTAAAACAACAACAACAACTTTATTTTGAGTCAGGGTCTCACTAAGTTGCCCAGGCTGGCCTCAAACTCATGATCTTCCTGCCTCAGCCTCTTGAGTAGCTGGGATTATAGGTGTGCGCCACCACCCTGCTAGGTTACTTCCAATTTTAAGCTGTTAAAGAAAGGTATGCTTTTGATCTCTGGGCCACTCCCTTCCTTCCTTCCTTCCTTCCTTCCTTCCTTCCTTCCTTCCTTCCTTCCTTCCTTCCTGTGTATGATACTGAGGATTGAATGCAGGAGCATTCTATTTCTGAGCTACGCCCAAGCCCTATTTTATTTTTTTATTTTGAAACAGGGTCTTGCTAAGTTACTGAGGCTGGCCTTGATCCAGATGGGTGAGCTTAAGTCATGATGCCCAAGCCATAGGCATCTGTAGCAGGAGACAGAGACCTGCCTCTCACCAAGACTCTCATGATGGGGAGCACCCCCAATAGGGAACTGTTTAAGTCTGAAGGAGCCAACTGGTAGATATCTTTTCTTGCTCAGGCTCCTCCCCACCCACAATATGGCTCAGTTAATAGAGGAAACTTCAGCTTAACTCATTCCCTGAAGGCATAGGAGGTTGGGAACAAATGGCAGGTTCCCTGGACCAGCATAAGTACCACAGGAAGCCTGGAAGCCTGTTGCCATTTTTCCTCCTCTAAAAGAGCCCTTCAATAACAAAGTCTCACATTGACACTATGATTCGTATCAGCGACAAGGGGTTACTTTGTTTCCTTGACTATTGGGTCCTGACACAATTAGCTAAATGTCTCTTCCCCCTCTCCACTCCTAAAATAACAATGGAAGATGGAGATGGGGTCAGGGTCAAAAAAATCAATGCTATGTTTCTTTTGAAAGGTCACTAGCAACTAGGAAATTTAACCCAAACCCAAACATGAACAATACTGACTTAAGAAGCTAGGAAACACAAATCGAGGAAAATAGATCACAACACAATTGTATAATTTACTTAAAACTCTCCAGTGGTTCCCCATTACTTTAGGCTGAAATCCCCAATCCTTTCCCTGTCCTAAAGACCCTGCAAAATCTCAGCCCTTGCCTTCTCACCAAGAGCCTGTTCTCTATCCTGTAGCCCCGGCTCTGGGCTTTCTTCCGGATTCCTCTTTGCTTGCTTTCCTTTCCTTTCTTACTGGTCCTTCTTCCTTGCTTCTGGCTCTCTCTTTCCTTCTGCCTGGATATGTCCTCTCTCTGCCCCCCACCTAACACTACACTTCTGGTCTCAACTAAAACTACTCACTGCTTTGGGGAAGCCATCCCAGACCTCTAGAACAGGCTTGGTTATATCCTCCTGCAGCAACCTGACTTTTGCATCACTGCTAACACCCGTGACCGTGGTGAGGTCCTTGGTCAGGTTCAGCACTGTTTCCCCAGTGACCAGCACAGTGCCTGGCAGAACACAGGTGCTCAATAAATAGATCAGGAGCGACCTAAGTGAGAGAATGAAGGAACGTGAGTTTTGCTGGTTCAAACATACCCACAAGCACAGAGATTATTCTTTACTGAATGTTTTTGAAATAATTTTAGATTTACAGAAGAGTTGCAAAGGTAGTAGAGTTCTTATAAAACCTTCACCCAGCCTCCTGTAATGATCACATCTGTCAAAACAATAGAACTTTTATCCAAACTAGGAAAGTAGCATTGACAGATTACTAATAAATAAACTTTATTCAGATTTCACCACTTTTCCCATTAATGTGCCTTTTTCTGCTTTAGGATCCAGTCCAGAATACCATGTTGCACTTAATATTGTGTTTTCTTGGTCTCCTATCTATGATTTCTCTCTGTCTCTCCCTCTTTTATGAATGTGTGTGTGTGTGTGTGTGTGTGTGTGTGTGTCACTGGGGATTGAACCCAGGAGCATTCTACCTCTGAGCTACACCCCCAGCCCCTTTTTTATTTTTTATTTTGAAACAGGGTCTTGTTATGTTGCTTAGGGTCTCACTAAATTGCTGAGGCTGGCCTCGAACCTGTGATCCTCCTGTCTCAGCCTCCCAAGTGCTGGGATTACAGGTGTGTGCCACGGTGCCCTGCTCAGCTCAGATATTTCTTATGAAAATTAAGACAGGGGAGTTTCAAATAACAGAAGAAGTGCCATCAACAAAGTGGGGTGAGTAAGCACTGGGCAGAAATTAGACATAGAGAAACTTGTTGTGTATTCAGTTTCATCAGTGAACCTCATAACTTCTGGAGTCTTTGACGAGGCTTAAAATTCAAAGCCATGATCCCTCTCCATGCTCACTCTGACATCTTGAAGCACATTTCAGGGTCAACTCTCTTAAGAAGGACCAGGAGGGTGAGAGGACAAAAGAACAGGAGCTTCATAAATAGCGCAGCTCCTACAAAAGGGAGAGGTGGGCATTATTATTTTTCTAATTGCTCAATGAGAAAAAGATGAAAACCTTGGTAACAGAGCCTTGCCTTGTTTCTTGGAGCAAAAAGTGGGGAAATAACTTGTCTCCATCTGCCAGGGACACTAGAAACAGGCTGACTCTTTGCTGAGTGTGTAATCTCCATGGGAAGTGGGGTAGAATGAAGGAAAAGCCACATCCTAGCAAATGGCAGGGGCTCTGGAAGAGCTTCAAAATAAATAGAAAAAAAACAACAACCACCAAAAAACCCTGGTGGTATCTGAACACTGAAGTGGGGAGATTAAATTTGGAGGGTAAAAAAATATGCAGAAAGGGAGTCATTCAAAGGATCAAGGGGAAGGTTGTTCTGTGATTAGCCCCCCAAATTACAATACCCCCCATAACAATGCCTCGGAACTTTGACTCTTGCCTCTCTGCTGTACCTTGCGTTCCAGATGACTTGTAAAGCAATGATTTATTGGAGCCCGAGCCAGTGAGCTTGGGAGCAGTTCAATAAGACAGTGTGGTCCGCAGGTCCTGAATCATCATTATTCTACCTGGCAACCTTATGACAGCTGCTGAATCTTGGAGGGGCCAGGAGGAAATGATGTTGATTTATAGAGGGAGTGCAATTGTTTCTCAATGAAAACATAACTGTGCTTCTTCCAGGCCCAAACAACGA
The DNA here is from genome assembly GCA_004027185.1 of Glis glis. Lineage (NCBI taxonomy): Eukaryota > Metazoa > Chordata > Mammalia > Rodentia > Gliridae > Glis > Glis glis. The sequence continues at coordinate 2,668 of PVJS01064073.1, read as the reverse complement.
TAGGAAATAAGATTGGCCTTTACTGACAATTTAACATAGACCCAAACTTGGAAAGGAGAGCAGTGCTTTGCATTTTATTAAAACCCTGTACTTTTTTTGTGTGTGTGGTACCAGGGATTGAACCCAGGGGCATTTTACCTCCTAGCTACACCCCAACCCTATTTTTTATTATTTATTTTGAAACAGGGTCTCACTAAGTTGCGGAGGGCCTCACTAAGTAGCTGAGGCTGGCCGCGAACCCGGATCCTCTGGTCTTAGCCTCCCAAGTACTGGGATTACAGGCGTACACCAACCCTGTACTTTTTGTTAAAGGTTTCACTGTAGTTCTGTCGATAGACTTTCTATACGTTGCTTGGCACAAGCTTTCCCTTTATAGTTTGTACCATTCTCTATGACGTAAGTGGCATTCTGGTGGGTGAGTATGATTCTAAGTGTACATATATCTTCCAAGGAACAGTTTTGTATTTTCTAAAGGCTCACAGTACCCTAAATTTATATATATGTATAAATTTTATATATGTATATATAAATTCATATATATGTATGAATATATAAATATATATGTATGTGTATGTAAAATATATATTTATAAGCCAGGCATGGTGGCATATGTCTGTAATCCCAGTACTTGGGAGGCTGAGACAGGAGGATCACAGGTTCAAGACCAGTCTCAGCAACTTAGATAGGCCCTGTTTCAAAATAAAAAATAAAATAGAACTGGGAATGCAGCTCAGAGGTAGAATGTCCCTGGGATTGATCCCCAGTACCCCACCAAAAAAACCCCCAAAAAACTGGGGTAAGGTTAGCCAGGTAGTCACCGAGCCAGTAGCCATACACTGGGATGTGGCCCCTCTGAATAGTTTTGTGTTGTTAGCCTCCCGGGACCCGTTACACAATACGTGAGGTGCAAGCACGTTGGAAGTTGTCAGGATCAATCAAAAGCAATTCTATTTTCTCTACATTAAGCATCAAAAATTAAAAGCCATCCAGGCTTGAATCTTAGATAGACAGGTAATAAACCGTGATCACTCTTAGGTAGAGCCCCCCCAGGAAGAAGCTCTCAGCTCTGGGAGGCAGACACATGAATAAATAGTCAGACCCCATCATAAGAATAATTCTGCCCAGGATTTGGGAAGGAGCTGCTCAGAGAAAATTGGGACCGTTCTCCAATGGACTGCAGAGCCCAGAGGTTCAAAGCCAGAGCTGGGAGAGCTTTGTGTGGGGCACAGAAGCTTGGGAGGAGATTTAAACCATCAGAGAATGTAATTACCTGAGTAGGAAATGGGCTGCAATTTCCATTCTCCAAGGGTATGCATTCTTTGGTTACTAAAAAGGCATTTGCTTTCAAAGAGTTCAGTACAATAAATGGATTTTCTCATCCTTGTAGTGGATTTTAAAATCCAAATGTTGTGACTTGGGCTGTAATTTTTAAAAATCCTACTATTAAGGATATATACATATATACGTGTGTGTGTGTGTGTGTGTGTGTGTGTGTGTGTAATATGGGTTATATATTAATAGCCTCTTATCCAGGAAATGAATGTTGGATAGAACAACTGTTCAAGGCACTGATTTCATTCTAATTAGGTCTGAAGTTTATTTTAAGTAAAAATAATAAAAAAATTTATGCAGTTCCCGTCAGATACAGTTTTTATAAAGAATAGAAATTGGTGGAAAGATTGAGTGATGTAATCAAGTAATTATTTATAGCCATGCATTCAACATGTGTAATGTTGGCCTTTCAAACATTTCCCAACATCCAAAATCACTTCATTTATTGAAGGCCTTTACTGAAGATGAATCCGAGATACTGATGAGGTACATGACTTGTTTAAAAAATGACAACATTTAACATCCCACATTAATAAACAAAGTAGGTATCAGGGATCAGATGAGCAAGTTCCAGGGGCCTGGAACAAGCAAGTTTTTGGCTCTAGATGCTTGAAAGTTATGGTGTCACTTTATGCTGTGTCTTGGTAGCATTTACACTTCCCTGCACCTGGTTTTAGATTCTTCCCCTTAAGCCAGGCATGATGGCACGCACCTATAATCCCAGTACTTGGGAAGCTGAGACAGGAGGATCACAGGTTCGAGGACAGCCTCAGCAACTTAGCAAGACCCTTAGCGATTTATCAAGGCCCTGTTCAAAATAAAAAGGCCTAGGGGTATAGCTCAGAGGCAGAACACCCCTAGGTTCCATCCCCAATATTTCCCCCTCACCCCCAAAATTCTTCCCCTTAGGAAGTTGCTATTCCCCAGGAGATCATCAGAGAAATCCCTACATGCCAGTCCCAGGGTATCTGAGCCCCTGACGATTTCCTCGGGAAGCAGAAGAGCCAAGGTGCACTAAGCCCTCTGTTAGCATTCATGGGGTGCTGGGATCCCCTTTCCCCCAAGACTAGGGAGAGCTTGGAGCCAGTCACATCACCTCTGGGTCCTGCTTTCTCCTCTTGCACAAAGTGGGCATTCAATTACTTAAGAATGCTATTGGAGGAAAAAGCAACATTGAATATGAGTAATTAGGGTAGTTCTAAAATAAGTCAGTAGAGCTGGGCGTGGTGGCGCACGCTTGTAATCCCACTACTTTGGGAGGCAGAGACCGGAGGATCCGGGTTCGCGGCCAGCTTCAGCTCTCTCTCTCTCTCTCTCTCTCTCTCTCTCTCTCTCT
>PVJS01064072.1:0-10324 GCA_004027185.1 Glis glis | reverse complement strand
TCCTTCATCTCCTCTATGCTTGCTTTGAGGCCTTTCATCATTCTGAAGATCAAAATTCGGAATTCTCCATCTTGCATTTCCTGCAGGTTAGAGTCAGTGATCTCACTTGTTGATGCATTGTGGATGTTTCCTGTTTCCTCACTATTCTTCATTCTTGCATTTTCGGTGTTTTCCATTTTGTGTTTCTGTTGCCTCCGCATCCTTTTCCTTTCTGTGTATAAGAACTCTTGATGGCTCCTGTAGTCCCAATTGGGTCAGTATGGTGCAGGCTGGGGATCCCTCTTGTCCGGTTGGCTGGGGCGTGGTACTGTGTGTGGAGGGGTACGCAGGGTCCGGAGCTCAGGTGTTGTCACGTGAGGAGCACTTCGAGGCACGGTGTTGGGTGCGAGTACTGATGCATGGGTGATGGTACCGGAAGGTGCCCTGTTTCCAAGACACAGGTGCTGGGGGTCGCCCAGGCCCCTAGGGATGTACACGTGTTCCGGGACTCGGGCAATGTCGCCGGAGGGTGCCCGGGCTCTGATGAGCTGTGCTGAGGATTGCAACAGGCCCGTGGGGGGTGCGGGCTCCAGGTATCGAGTAGGGGTGTCTAAGGGTGCACAGGTTGTGTGTCGTGGCACCGAGGATTGCGTGTGGGTCCCAGGCGGGAGTGTGTGCTCCTAGATCTCAGGTGTCCACGCCGGGGTGTGTCCTGACTCAGTGACAACTCAGAGTGGCGCGGGTCTTTGGTGGTGGTGCTGGAGGGTATCCAGGCTCTGAAGTGTAGCACAGAGGCTCCTGGCGCAGGCTGCCGAGGTGGCACAGAGGCTGTCAGGGTTACGCCGAGGCCTGGAGCAGAGGCTGCCAAGGTGATGCCAAGGCTTGGGGTGGGCACAGAGGCCGCCGAGGTGATGCTGAGGCTGCCAAGGTGGCGCAGAGGCTGCCGGGGTGGCGCGGAGGCCTGGTGCGGGTGCAGAGTCTGCCGAGGTGACATGGTGTGGGGGATCCGAGGCCTGGGGCAGGCGCAGAAGATGTCAAGGTGACCGACGGAGAGGCCGGGGTCTGGTACCTGGTGCAGGGGCCGCCGAGGTGGCTCAGAGGCTGCCGGGGTGGCGCGCGGGGACGCTGGGCAGTCCGGTACCTGGCGCACGGGCCCGGCGAGGTGGCGCGGGGGCTGCCGGGGTGGCGCGCCATTTCAATAATCTTTAACTGGATAATTGTGATAGCTGATGATTGTGATTAATAATAGTTTTAATAAGGATGAAATTATCAATTAAATAAATGTTTACACCACTATTTTCAATACTTTTTACAGATAATGCAAATATTCATAGTTAGGTAAAAATGTTTAAAGTACAAGAAAAGTTACAGTGAGCATTAAAAATAAATATAAATGGAAAGGTAGAAAATACTGATTTGTATGGCAACTAAAAAAATGCTTTGAAAGCAAGATTATAGAAAAAGTAATAAATTTTTATTGTTCTGAAGTGAAAATCACAACTCAATAAAGAATGATGTCTGCATCAAATGAGATTGTAAAATTTAGTTTTAGTGCTTACATTCAGAAATTGAGATATTTGTTTGATATTTTTATTTTTTCTAGAGAACCACTTACCTGTAACTTCTAATAGCACTCAATTTAAACTACATATTATTGCCATCATATAATTATTTAAAAGGCAGGGTATAATGTACTATTTAGATTTATGACATAGAAGTTTTAAATGATCCATTTATCTGAGTGAACATACACACACTCACACACACACACACTTTGTCTGTTAAAGGAATATAACCCTGTATTGGCCCCTTAATGATATCTAAAGGGAAGAGGAAAGACATTTTTTCTTGTGTTGGGCTCAACAATAAGTAAATAAATTTCTATATCCATCTCTATAATTAAGATTAAATCTGTAATGCTTTGATTTGCAATCAGAAAAAGGCTCCCATCAAACCCTGAAAAAGTTAACATAGAGAACACTTTAAGTGCGCACGCATTATTCAAAAAATAAATCTAAATAAAAGCAACTTCCCTTCATTAATGAACAAATAAGACCAGCTTTACCTTAAGTACAGAACATAAAATGGAATTGCTCAGAAATCATGTAAAGTCAGATGCTACTGGAGTCTTAGTGCTGCATAATTATTATGTTTATCCATTCACTCACAAACTATGTAGTAGTAGTTACATAAAATTTTGCTAAGTGAATCATTTTTCATGTTTAAAATAAATGCATACCTTAGCTGTGTCTAAGACAGGTGATGATAGCTCAATCATATTGAAACACACTGGATTTAGACCCATTGTGAATAACATTCAGATTAGAATTATGTCATTTATTATCTCTTTTGACTCATGAAACTCAGTTAACTTCACATTTTATTTTCCTCACACTTGAATTAGAAATAACAGCTACTTGTATTTCATTAAAGTTCTATGGTAAGATTAAAATATTTGAAACTTTGTTAATATACAATGATGTGTACAATACAAAAAATCATATATATAGAAGATATAATCACATTTCAATATATAGATGGATGATATTTTGATATTTCATATCTTTTTCATTAAATATTATTGTGGTCTGCTATTTGCTAGGTCTCAGATGGTATCTGAAAGTACAGAACAAGATATATGAGGACACCTTTCCTGTCTTCCAATATCTCATTGAGTTGGCAATTTATACATGCAATCAGACAAATAAAGAATGAAGTTTGAAATAACACATTCATTCAGATGAAAAATGCCAAATTTTATAAAACTCACTTTATACCAAGAAATTCCTATGTAAGCATACTGTAATTATAAAATTGGGTGCCAAGGAATAGAAAACATGAAAAATCAATGCATGCTCTTGGTGATACCCAGCATGCTACTACTTTGTATAACATTTTATTTATTTGATGGCTGAACAACACCAACACAGGTTCTCAGTTTATAAGAACACATATGCTCCCATAACACCATATACTTATTAGCACTTATCACATTTATAAAGTAGTTCTTAAGAATTCTAGTTCCATTCATCTTGCCCACTAGACTCTGAGCTCAGTGGAGGCAGAAACCATGTCTGATCTTGACTGCTACTTTATTTTCAGACCTTAACTGAGCTGAGAGGCACATGGCATATATCTGGTAAACGTGCTAATGAATAGATGATGCTCGTTGTATACAATGACATGTCTCAATTTCCAAATGAGAAAGGAGTGTGATGTGAGAGCTACAATTCATGCTCCACCAAGATCCCCATATCATGCAGTATTTCTATGCACCCTGACCCTCAGCACTTGCCACTCCATGCCTCCTGGCTGCATATGTCTGCTCCAGAAAGGGGGAGGTCTGCTAGGGAATGAATGTTCCCTCCTAGAAACAACCCTTCAATATATGCTAGTGTTGGTGGGCTGATTCCTAAGCTCCTTTGCCCTTTGGTACTCTAACACTCAAGACTATGTCCTCTATATTGGTCGGCAGAGTTCACACTAGGAAAAAAGTTCCAATTGTCCACAGATGGAACCTATTGAATCACATCCCCTCTGTTGGAATTTGTTCTTTTTCTTTTCTATTTTTCTCCCTTATTTATCCTCTTTTTAAAACTGATATCTTTGGGGATTACATCCCAAAGAAACTACTTGTGTTGAGATCCTTATCGCAGGACTTAATTCCGGGGAAACCCAAATTAAATCAGATCAATACTTAGAATTAGAAACAGAAGGAAAGATTTTATAGAAAATGATTTGCCATCATAATTCTTTTATTGCTTAAATTTTTTGTTTAGCTGTTTTGTTAAGACAGCTATTTTCTTGATACAAGTGAAACTTTTAGTGTAATAACATGTATTTTAACTATTTTTCATTAATAGTAGAAAGCTGAAATTCATGTACTCTCAGAAATGTCTTCCATATTGTAGACTAAAATATTTTAGTAGCTTACTACATTCTTATTAAAGCCTAATTAATTATTATGATACTCATATTTGTATTCATCAATCCATCTATCCAGTAATCCAATGACATATTCATCCACCCATCTTTCTAATAATTATTTCTTGAGCAACTTGATCAACTAATGCAGGCTAATATATATACTTCCGTAATAGTCCGAAATGGCTTACTGCTAGTAGAAAACTAGAAATTTGCTGATTATACAATAGAGAAATTACATGTACCAATTTTATTTCAGGCCACAAACAAATCACTTCGACTTTTATTTTATGTGAATTTTCTCATTAAAAGTGTCATGTATGTATTAGCATATTCCAATTGAATATATCCCTTTTCAAAACTACCATGAATTATAAAAAGCTTGCTAAAAAACCAATCTCCAAAAAGCATGGCAAAACTCAGTGTTTGAACCCATAATTATAACTTTTCACAAGTTAGAAGTTTCATATTCCTCTAGCAATTTAAAAGAAGCCAGAAAGAACTGTAAGGCAGTTCTTTACCATTACCTTGTGACGGTCTCAACCATTTCTTAATAGACACAATTACATTAGCCTGGCTTTTGCTGGTAAGTGGGTGTCCTTTTGATGGTGTGCTACTTCAGAACTCACATCCTTACTACACTGGATTCAGTGAAGCATATATGGTTCCATGATGAGATACTGAGTCTACTAGTTTGGTATAAATAGTATTCATGTAACACTCAAACACTGCTGACAAATGGATGCATGAGTTAGGATGATTATCCCCTATAATAAATTCACAAAGGCTAGTATTGCTAATGTGAAATATAAGAACTACACTTCAGGCCTCTATTTTTCTTCATATCATTTATTTCATTGCACAGCAGGTTATACTTTTAAAAATTACTTCAAGTTAGGTTTAAGAAAAAGGTAAACCAGTGGAGCCAGGGAAGTCATCTAGGGGAAGAGGGGGAGAGGGAGGATCAAAGAAGAAATCACTTCCATTGACATTATGTACATATGTGAGAATACCAGTATGGACCTCAATGCCCTGTGTGGGGAGGGGGGAAATGGGGAGGGAGCCGGGGGAAAGCCCATCAAGTGCTGTGTGCATGTATGTCACTGTCACTATGATTTACATTATGATGTGAGACTATAATGCACCAATAAAAGTAAAAAAAAAATTAAATAAAAACTAAAGTGTGAGCCACCAAAAAAGAAAAAGAAAAAGGTAATATTCAATGTATTTTGTGCTTATAAAATATTAAAGAATGATGTAGAGCATTTCCAATAGCATCGAAGGCACCTTTCAAATATGTACTTCTAATATTGTCAGACATTCTTTTTGGCATTGTAATTTGAAATTATGAGAATAATCCATTCCATACTTTAAAATGTTATATCTCTATATATTTACATCACAACAGGTCAGTTATGATGATGAAATTTGTTATTCCATAATTTTTATAAAAATAACTAAAAATTCCTAGCTGGGTGCAGTAATCCCAGTACTTGGGAGGCTGAGACAAGAGGATTGCCAATTCGAGGCCAGCTTCAGCAACTTAGCAAGACCCTTAGCAACTAAGCGAGACCCCATTTCAAAGTAAAAATAGAAAGGCTGGGGGTATAGCTCAGAGATAGAACACGTCTGGCTTTTATCCCCAGTAACAACAACAGTGACAACAAAAACAACAACAGAATAACTAAAATTTCAGAAAGCAGATGTGGAAAAAATCAAAAGATGAATCTTCCATTAAACTTTATGATTAATTCTCTTTAATCTTTTCAGCAATGAGGTCCTCACCAGATGCAGCCCCTAGAATTTGGACTTCTCTGCCTCTAGAGCAATGAGCCATATAAATTTTATTTTGTTTTTAAAAGAAGAATGTTGATCCAAAGTCTCAGGAACATTAAATACAATGATCTGTCTAATTATGTAAAATATGTTTCTGAAGCAAAATTATATGAATATATTTCTTAAATAGGTAAACTGTCACCTACACAAATGACAGATTTAACAAGACACTCAAAGGTATTTTTCATGCTTGAAAATTATATTCTCTCAGCAACTTACATTTACACCTGAAAATTGTTCTTATAGATGTGAAGTCGTTAATAACTAAAATAAGGCCTATCCACTAGAAGTTCACACTTTCACAAGGAATATTGTAGATCTTCCAAAAGTTTCTTTACCAAGTAAGAACATAGGCAGGAACAAACGTGCAGAGATTTTCCACGGCCCCTCTGGAAGCTGCTTTCCTCCTCGGAGAGGAAGAGATCAAATAAAAAGGGTTGCGGGAGACGAGTAAGGATGCCTGTGCTACTTACAAGTAGATAGATTCAGACAAGTCTTAAGCGTATGGAGGGAACTACAAACAGAGACAGGTCAAGGTTTGGGTTTCTCAAATGTCAGGATTTGATGTCAGGTAGAATAAGAACCTATTTCTTAAGGTATGAAAGAGAAAGCTAAAAACAAAGACGATTTTGGAATTTTTCAGTTAATCCAGGGGAAAAGAGAAAAAAGAGGAGTCTTCTCCAGGAAGATAAGGGCTAAGTCAAAAACAGCTGACGAGCAGAGCGTCCCTTCTGGGTGCGCTGGGTAACCTAAATTGTGTCTAACAATGATTGAAACCGTGCACCCTGCTCAGTGCCAAACAACCTAACCAGTGAACTTACCATGGTAATAATCTAGGGAATTCGGGGAAAGAATAGATAAGTGGACTGGTCCCTCAAAATGGCTTTTTCACACTGGCTTTTTTTTTTAATACTTTTAGTGGTATATTGTAAGTATGCATCCTAGTGATATTCAAAGTGATACAAATGTACATGCACAGATCACTTGGTGCACATTGTTTTTTCATACATCTACTTTCCTTAAAAAAGTCTGTAAGTAAAGAATAATAATCTCAATTTATAGATAAGAAAACTAAAACTCAGGTGATTTAAATAGCTTGCCTGAAAGGAGGTGTACATAGTTCTTCTCTGTATAGTACTTGCCCATCTTTCCATCTTTGGGTGGTGTACTTATATTTTGCTACTAAGAAAGCAAATAATATATATTTAAATTTAAAAATATTATAAAATGAAATATTTGCACTTTATCTAGGCAGAATTTTCCTATAATATAGTAAAATCTCAAATCCTAAAGCCTTAAGTAAATTGTTTTGAAAATTAGGTGTGCATAGCATATGGCTTCAAATGGATTTTCAGATGCACATCGTAAACCTGACAAACAATATATTGCTGATTCACAATTCAAAGAGAAAGGTTGTAGGGTGATGTAGGGCTATTGGGCTAGTGATCAGGCACTAAACTCATACCCATTAAGCCAGCTTGTTACAGAATATAGGAATTCTATGGTTTGAATTTATCCCCCAAAGTGCATGATTTGGAAACTTAATTCCCAATGTAAGTGCTGAGAGGCAGGTCATGGGAGAGATGATTACGTCATGAGAGCTCTCTCCTGTTGAATCAATTAATTTTGTTGTCATGGGTATGGGTTCCTTGTGAAAGTATGAATTTGGTCCCCTCTGCCCTCTCACTCTCTTGCCCAGTGAAGCCTTCTGCCATGCTAGGATGCAGTCCCTAGATCTTGGACATCTTTGCCTCTAGAACAATGAGCCAAATACATTTCCATTTATTATAAATGACCAAGCCTGTTGTATTCTGATATAGCAGCCGAAAACTGACTGGCAGGAAATGATCATGTCCTTCTGAGATCCAGAAAGACAACCAGAAAGGATGGACATGACTCTCTGTCGCTTCTGCATAAAAATCTGAGATCCCATCTAACAAAACTGGTCCCCAACCACACCATCTCCAGAAGAATCTTAGATAACTGTTAAACAAGTGAGTCTCACTGGAATTGTCTTCAAAAGTGTAAACCAGGAGTAGACTCTTACTCATGGGAAAGCTAACAAAGAAAATTCTCAGTGACAGAGTTTATGCTTCACTCTGGGGCAAAGGAAACAGAGAACTGGAGCCCAAAGCCCAGTGGTCAGCAACAGAAGGAAGCAAACGGCAGCTGTCCAAGCCTTGTGGCAACAGCAAATCCAGGACAGGCTCCCAGCCCAGAGTCCAGGAGCTTGTCAATTATGAATAAAACGGGATTACAATGCAAAAGTTGGATTTTGAAATGTCAGAGTGCAGATCCGTTTACAGAAATATGTCGAAGACTACCTCAAAGTTTATCTTTGCTGTTAAATTCCTGATTCTCCCTACATACATATAAAATAGACATTTTACACGTAAGTGCTATGGAAGTCACATTGCTGATGTGATGTTGAGTGGCACCTCTCACAAGCCAATTAAAGTATTTTGAATGTTTATTATTAGAAGACAAGATTTTTTTGTAAAAGTATTTTCTTATTATCATTATGTGTTTGTAATGCAAGTATTCAGATGAGGTAGCTTCTATGAAAAGTTAACATGGAGATTTTTTTTTTTTGGCCTTTTATCCTGATAGGAAACCAAAGGATATTTCTTAAGATCCCCTGAGCACGAAGACAAAGAAAATCAGAAAACTTGTGTGTGTTCTGAGGAGGAAGGCAGCAATTATATCACTGGGGATATATAAATATTGAAAACATACTGCCATAGTACTCCAAAGGCCAGTCCTGTTTGTTTAGATTGGCAACAGGAACCCCAACTTCATCAAAAGTCCTATGAGGTCCTTTGGGGAGGGGGTTATTTTCACCAATTTGGATTCTAAATCTAAACTCCATGCCTTCTAGCCGCCATGAATATTGATAGGTTCAGCCAATAAAAGAGTGAACATGATGCTCGGAAGTCTTGATTATTGTTTTACAGTTTTAATATTTCAGTAGACATTTGTAACAGTTTATTCTTGAGTTGGTATTATTTTATGCTATTTTGAGAATGGGTCATATTACTGCATTCCCTTGCTTTAGAAGAATGGATTGTGTTCACAATGAAATATAAATTAAAAAGTCACTCCTTACAAAATCTTGAGGCATAAAAGTTCTTGAAGGTCAATGGAGGAAAAGAAAAGATAAATGGTTGGACAATAAATGAAGGGATCAAATAATTTAGTATTTATACCATGTCCCTAATTTAGCCTAAGGACAAGGTACAGCATCTTTGAGATCTCTTTATCCAGAAACCAAATGGTATAATATATGAGATAAAAATGATATGCTACTAGATTTAGTAATATCAGTTAATAAGAATTATTACTTAAAATTGCTTTCTTTCAAGAAACATGTGCTAGTTGATTATATTAAAACCTCTTATTTTCTCTTATAATTCTTTGTTAGTTTAAAATAAATGTATAGTATTTAAAGAGGAGAAAATCTTTCTGGAAAAAATACATTCGGATATTAAAAAAAGCCTCAATGTCGTCAATATGTGTTAAAATTCTATTCAGCAAACACTGATAAATAAATGTAGGAACATGTGTACTTTGGCCCTCAGTGAATATCTCCAAGCATATTTTAGTAGACTGCTCAGGTCTTTATGAATGCAGACAGATAAGGAGCTATCAAAGCCCTAATACCACATAATTCACCATGGCTCATTTGCACAGAAAAATAACAGAACTACTTGGTGATCCATATCAATGAATGAGACAAGCACCAAACATTTCAGTCAAGAGATAATTTGGAGGCAGTATTCCTGCCTGGATGATAGTATATGCTCTTATAACATAATGAGTATAATAATAATAATTTCAAAAATGTATTTGTTTTCCAGATTCCAAATGTACAAACATTCATTATAAATAGCTGGCAGCTAGTGATTCAGAAAAAATATATTTATTTAGCCCATTTTATGTTCAAATCATCATTCATAATCAGGCACCAGCCCAAACGTTTCCACACAATAAAAAAATGTATGATGATAGGAAGATCTGAAAAACCCAAATATAACTTCTTCTCATATTAAAAACATGTTTATAATATTTCATTTATATGAATAATTATAGTGGAATAAACTGAAGTATTGGAAGGTCTAGGATAAGAAATTCCACTGAGCATTCCGTCAGTAAAAGTTTGGCAAGGCATGTGAAATTTGTGATAGGATCCATTAAGACTAAAAATGCTCCTCAAATCCTTTAGGGCCTTAAGGATCTGTATTTCAATGGTTAATTAGCAAAGGGTATACATATTTTGGAAAGTAAAAGGAACAACAGAGACGGAGGTATTCTTATTTTGTGGAGCCTGTGCAGGCGCTGAATGTAGAATTCCTCAAGTTCATGTTTAATCCCTCCTAATAAAGATGAGGCAAAATAGAACCATGCCAAGCGGGGCGTGGTGGTGCACGCTTGTAATCCCAGTACTTTGGGAGGCAGAGACCGGAGGATCCGGGTTCGCGGCCAGCCTCAGCTCTCTCGCTCTCTTGCTCTCTCGCTCTCTCCCTGTCTCTCTCTCTCTTGCTCTCTCTCTCCTTAGTGAGGCCCTCCGCAACTTCATGAGACCCGG
>PVJS01064071.1:0-10325 GCA_004027185.1 Glis glis | reverse complement strand
TCTCTCTCTCTCTACTTAGTGAGGCCCTCCGCAACTTTGTGAGACCCGGTTTCAAAATAAAGTATAAAAAATAGGGCCGGGGTGTAGCGCGGAGGTAGAATGCCTCTGGGTTCAATCCCTGGTACCGCAAAAAAAACAACAAATAAAAAAAAAATAAAAAGAGCTGGGGGTGTAGTTCAGAGGTAGAATGCCCCTGGGTTGCCGAGTGTGGTGGCGCACATCTCAGTACTTGGGAGGTTGAGAAAGGAGATTGCAGCAAGTAGTAAGATTCTCAGCAATCTAGTGAGACCCTGTTTCAAAAAAATGGGGGAGAGGGAGGGCTGGAGGTGTAGCTCAGAGGTAGGATGCCCCCTGGGTTTCATCCCCAGTATCAAAATAATAATAATAAGGTCTGGGTTTTCCAGACAGTTTCATTCCCTCCCCCCACTCCCTGTATTCAAGCAAGATGCCGGCTCACTGCTGACCTGGGCTGCTGGTCAGTGACTCAGGCTGGGCAGGACCCAGGTCTCCTGAGCTGCAGTCCAGGGGCCTCCAAACTCCTCTGGCCAGCCCCCGCCCCCGGGGTGGGGAGGGCAAGCCGGCCCTGCTCACAGCACCCCTGCAGGACACCCAGGTCCCAGCGCCAAGGCTGCCCGGAGGGGCTGGCAGAGCCGGCTCCTGGATTTCCAAACCTGGGATGACGTGGACACTCTTGTACCGGCTTACCCTTTCCTTTGGAGTAAATCAATGACTCTCCCTCCTGGTAGCACAGGGTGTTATTTCCATCTGGCCTGAGGGAGCCCCTCCCAGGGACTGGCAGGAATGTGGAGAGAGTGTCAGGTATGAAAAAAGGGGGGCTCCCCAAGCCAGAGGCCCCTGTGTCTGGCTGTCAAGAAGGCTGTTCCTCATTCACTCCAACCACATGGCCAGGGGTTGGGGGCCGACCCCTGCTCTCTGCAAAGGGGCTTTGGTGACCAAACTCAGATGTTCAAGCCACACCCCTCCCTGGTTAAGCCTCTGCCTAGAAGGGAGCACCGGGGTCTCCTGGCCCAGGAGGGCGGCAGAGACAGAGAGGAACCCAAAGCCCGGAGGGGTGCTCTGCCCACGGAACCCCACAAACACCTTCACCTGCTTTTCATGCTAAATACACACACACACACACACACATTGACTGTATTCATTGTGGTCTTCGTAGAGATCAGGAACCCAGAGCACAGAAAGATGAATCTGACCCCAAGATCACAGAGCGCGTGACAGAACCAGATTCAGACGCAGTAGTTGGGCTTCAGCGCTTGTTCCTAACCAGGGTGCCATGACGCCGCTTGGAGAAATCTCCAAGAATGGGCCTCAGTCTTGGAGCTCCGGAAAGATCTGATCCCCAGACTAAGGAATTAACTTACTAACCGAGCTCATGAAAGTCTAATAACGAACAAACTAGAACACTAAATTAGAAATTTTAAATGGAAAGTAAAATCTCTGTGTAAATAAAACATTCTTATTAGCTGCCAGCACCTTAGCACATTCTTTCCCTTGCAGGAAAGTTTGTATTTTAAGATAATTGTCACCAGAAGGCCTCTGAATTCAACTTCTGGTAGCGAGAAAATAATAGATAGATAGATAGATAGATAGAGAAAGAAAGAAAGAAAGAAAGAAAGAAAGAAAGAAAGAAAGCTAAAAATCATTTGGGACTAACCATCTAAAATAAACAGGTCAACAAGAAGCTGGATAATACTATTCTTTACCTAAAAATATTACGTAGAATCACACATAAAGTAATGGGACAATATTTTTAGTATGGCTTTTAAAATACTTTTTAAAAGTAGCTATATTAAGAAATAATTAACACATTATATAAATGACACATTTAAAGTGTATAATGCAATGATTTTTTTCTACATGTACAGATATTAAACCATCACAGGCAATGTAAAAATATTTTCAGCACCACAAAGAGAAATCCTGTACCCTTTCACCACCACCCCTCTGCTTCTCATTATCCTCCCTTTCCCCAGCCCTAAGCAACCACTCATCCACTGTCTGTCTCTATAGATTTGTCTATTTTTAGATATTTCACGTAAATGGAAGCATATAATGTATGGTCTTTGGTGATGGCTTCTTAGTGTAATGTCTTCAAGGTGCATGGATTTTGTAGCATGGATGCTTTCTTTTTCTTGACTCCACTTATGGCTATCCCACATTGTAATCCATTCATCTGCAGGACATTCGGGTTGTTTCTACCATGTAGCTATTGTGAATAGTGTTGCTCTGAACATTCATGTAAAAGTTTTTGTTTGAACATGTTTTCCATTCATTGCTGGAGCATATGATAATTCTCTATTTAACTTTTAGAGGAACCACCAAACTGCTTCCTACAGCTTCTGCACCATTTCACATTCACCAGCAATGTATGAGGGTTCCAATTTCTTGAAATCTTTGCTAACACTTATTTTCCATTAAAAATATGTGGACACCCTAGTGGGTGTGAAGTTTGTATTTCAGAGTTTTGATCTGCATTTCCTTAATGACTAAAGATGTTGAGCATGTTTTCATGTGCCTGTTGGCCATTTATATATATATATATATATTTTTTTTAAATGTCTATTTAAGTCCTTTGCCTACTTTTAATTTTTAGCAGGCACTTCAAGAAAAGGAGACCCAAATGTTTTGAGCAATAGCGACACTATTAGAACAAATGCATGGCCTCCTGGAATCACTAAACCAAAGTGTAACAATTCTTTGACACTAGGAATAAAGGCTCAAGCAATCACATTAATTTATCAATACTGGCTCGGTGTGGTGGTGCACGCCTGTAATCCCAGTGCTTGGGAGGCTGAGACAGGAGGATCAAGGCCAGTTTAGTAGAGACTCTCAGCAACTTAGTGAAACCCTGTTTTAAGATAAAAAAAAAATAGGCCAGGTGTGGTGGCGCACGATTGTAATCCCAGTAGTTAGGAGACCAGAGGATCCGGGTTCGCGGCCAGCCTCAGCTACTTAGTGAGGCCCTCCACCACTTCGTGAGACCTGGTTTCAAAATAAAGTATAAAAAAAATAGGGCTGGGGGTGTAGCTCGGAGGTAAAACACCCCTGGGTTCAATCCCCGGTACCGGAAAAAAAAAAGATAAAAAAAAAACATTAAAAAAATTTAGCAATACTATTTTTATGGTTTTTTGCAACAAATGCTACACATGCATTGCACATTCATGGGTCATGTATTGCTTTGTACACAGTAGGGACTTGCCAAATGACTAGAGTAGCTACAGAACTTCTTTGAAGGAAGGCTTTAGAGGCAGTGATCCAATTAGAAGGAGGAGTGCTATGAACCTGTGTTTGTGTAGCACTTCTGTATGACTGAGAAAATATGATTCATCCACAACAAAGAAGGGAGAAAAGTGATGGGGACCATGGGAACCTAACGCTGCCCCTTTTCCCAGCCCCTGATTTGACAATTGCGCGATGTCTATGACCAACTGAGAATCCAGGAAGATAAAAATCCAAGAAGGAAACTGGTCACACAAATACAGGCACAGGACTCCTACCTTCCTTTACTCCAAGCTTGGATAGATATAACAAGCAGATGTAAGCTATGTGAAAAGATGTTCGGATGAGTAGGTAAGCAAGCAGTTAGGTGGGTGGGAGGCAGCAGTATCTTGATAGGAGAGAATGGACTAACAAGTGAGTAAAAGTGCACGTGGGTACCTGAGAGGACTTCTTAGCACAGCAAACCAGGCTGCTAGCAAATAGCAATCCAATATAAATCTTAATAGTCCAACGGATCAGTCAGCTGAACCACAAAACCAGGTTCTGATGGAGTTCTTTTAAAATATTCAATTTCATCTACTCTGGCACCTCTGAAAGTTAAATATCACCTCCCTGGGTCCAAGTGGCTCTGACCAATTTTTCCCATGCAGTTTTCTCCAGATCTTTGGTGTAGATCAACAGTTCATGAGAAAAAAATGAGCGAGGGGATAGCATGTATTACTGGCAATCAATTACCCAGAAGGCTTGAAGCTGGGGCTGCAAAATGGTGGCAGTTTTTTCCCCCAGGGCTACCCTCTGAAGAAAGGACAGTCTATAAGAACAGGATAAAAACACAAACCAGAAGAAGAGGGAGTTTGTGAACCGGCTTCGGGATTTTCCCATCCTTCTGTAGGGCCTGCTGTTAGACAACAAAATCAAAATTATGCACTACAATTCCTTCCATGGCTTTCTCTTGCTCAGAATTAAAGCCCATCTACTGAAGACTCTTTCACTTCAAAACCCACTTGGGTGCTTTCTACCTACCAAGGAAGGTGCCCGAAGAATAAATTGCTCCTATCAGAAATACAGCATTTTAGTTCTGCCACAAGCAGTGAGATCTGTGTTGATAAGCCTCTCTCCAAAGGCAACTCCATTTCTGCTGCTCTCCTCTCATTTTCTTTTGATGCATAAAACCTGTAGACTGGAGCGCCGTGATTGCATTCTGTTCCGGAGCAGTATTAAACCCCAGCCCTCCTCTTCGCGGAGTCACTGGGCACGATTCCCCTCGTGCAGGTGCGCGCTCCGAAGCGCCATCGCGAGCGGGTCTTTAACCTGCAGTCCTGGAGCGCCACCTGGCGGGGAACACGAGAGCCGCGGCTGGCGCGGACGGATACAAGGCCCGGGTCTTGCCCCGCGGCCGGCGGCGGGGAGGGGGTCACCTTCAGTCTCCAGAGTCTTCATTCCTCCCTGCAAGACGTTCTAGGTCCTGGCCACACGCCCAGAAGCGTACAGTGCACACACCAGAAACATACATACGCCTGGGCAGGCGTAGTAAATTCATACCCACCAACTATTCACTTTTTTTTTTTTTATGGTGCTGGGGATTGAACCCAGGGGCTTTCTATCTCCGATCTACACCCCCAGACCTATTTTTTATTTAGTTTGAAACAGTGTCTCACAAAGTTGCAGAGGGCCTCACTAAGTAGCTGAGGCTGGCCCCGAACCCAGATCCTCCAGTCTTTGCCTCCCAAGTACTGGGATTACAAGCATGTGCCCGGCTAATTATTCACCTTTTTTTTTGGTACTGGGCTTACACCACCAGCCCTTATTTTGAAACAGGGTCTGGCGAAATTGCTGAGGTTGGCCTCAAACCTGCGATCCTCCTGTCTCAGCTTCCCAAGTACTGGAATTCTAGGTGTGTGCCGCCACACCCAGCTTTTGGAAACTTGTTTTTGGCACTGGGGATGGAGCCCAGGGCGTGGCGCATGCAAGGCAAGTGCTTTACACCACCGAGCTACCTCCCAGCCCTGGTCATACATCTTATTAAAAAATGAGCAACAGGAATAGGCAGGATCCATAAAATAGACACACTGGTGTATTTTTATATTTCAGGAAAACTGTCCAAAATGACTTTATGAATAGTTCAGCTTTTGCAGAAAGAGTAATTATAGCAAAGTTTACCTCTTCACAAATTACACCAAGCTTTCTTCATAGGTATGAAAATTAAGGCCCCAGTCGGGCATGGTAGCACATACCTATAATCCCAGTACTTGGGAGGCTGAGACAGGAGGATCACAGGTTTGAGAGCAGTGTCAGCAATTTAGTGAGACCGTTTCAAAAATAAAGAATAAGCTGGGTGTGGTGGCACATGCCTGTTATCTCAGTACTTGGGAGGCTGAGACAGGAGGATTGCAAGTTTGAGGACAGCCTTATCAAGTAGTGAGACTCTCATCACCCTAGCAAGATCCTGTTTGAAAATAAAAATAAAATAGGGCTGGGGGTGTAACTCGGAGGTAGAATGCCCCTGGGTTCAATCCCCAATACCATTAAAAAGAAAATAGGGCTGGGAATGTAGCTCAGAAGTAGAATGCCCCTGGGTTCAATCCCTAGTTCCACAAATAAAGGCCAAAAAAGACCTGCCAGGTGTGGTGGCACGTACCTGTAATCCCAGTACTTGGGAGGATGAAATAAGGAGGATTGCAAGCTCAAGGCTGGTCTCTGCAACATAGAGAGACCCTGTTTCAAAATAAAAAGTAAAAAGGGCTTAGGGTGTAGCTCAGTGGTAGAGCTCTCCTGGGTTCAAACCTCAGTGTCCCCACCAAAGACAGAGGACCTAAATTCTTGAATTCAGCCTTGACTGCGGTGAAGGGTTTGTGGGAAGGTGAGCTTATTTTGCACTGGTGCTTCTGGGGTCTGTCTAGAGAATGCTGGGGGTCACAGAAAGGAAAACACCTTGGCTAGTATTTCAGGGTGCTGAGCCGGACCTGGGGATCTGGGAACACGCAGGGCAGCGGGGAGAGCCTGTCCTGGTTGCCTGCCATGGGAGTGAGCCCTGCAGCCAGGTTCCTCTTCAGGCAACTCTAGCCCCAGATACTACCTGACCCCAGGTGCCCACGACCTCAGGGAGGACTGCACAGCCAGCCCAGCCACTCATGGAACTGAGAAAGACAGCAATGCGTGGTTTTTCTTTCTTTTTTTTTTTTGTGGTGCTGGGGACTCAGCCAAGGGGCATTCTTCCTCCGAGCTACACCCCTAGCCCTACTTTATTTTTTATTTGGAAGCAAGATCTTGTTGTTGCAAGCCTCACTAAATTGCTAAGGCTGGCTTCAAACCTGCGATCCTCCTGTCTTAGCCTCCCAAGTACTGGGATTACAGGTGTGCGCCACCACGCCTGGCTTTTTTTTTTTTTTTTTTTTTTTTGCGGTACCAGGGATTGAATCCAGGGGTGTTCTACCTCCGAGCTACACCCCCGACCCTATTTTTTATACTTTATTTTGAAACCGGGTCTCACGAAGTTGTGCAGGGCCTCACTAAGTAGCTGAGGCTGGCCATGAACCCGGATCCTCCGGTCTCTACCTCCCAAGTAGTGGGATTACAAGCGTGCGCCACCACGCCTGGCGCGGCTTTTTTTTTTTAAGCCAGGAAATTTGTAGTATGTTACAAGGATGTGCAGTGAAGGGCTGACCCAAAGGAAAGGGGGATCACCTGTGAGCCTTAGAATTCCTCCCTGGTAAGAGTGTGTGTCTGGGGCTTTGGACCACAGGCGATGCTAGTAGTAACTTATGCTAGGGCCTTGGAGTATCCTAAACCAAGGTCAGCTGTGTGGGCTGGACAATCAGTGTAACCAACTCCACTAACTACCTTGGACACCAAAGCTCAGGTGAGCTGCCCTGGCTGCATGCTGCACCTGCTCCTCAGGAGGCGGAGGGAAGCTCACCTGATCTCTCCTGAATTCCCCCCCCACACTGATTTTTTTTTTTTTTTTTTGCGGTACTGGGGATTGAACCCAGGGGCATTCTACCTCCAAGCTACACCCCGAGCCCTATTTTTATTCTTTATTTTGAAGCAGAAGCTGGCCTCCCAAATACTGGGATTACAAGCATGCGCCACCACGCCCGGCTACCCCGCTGATCTTAACCTTGGTCCTCTGGCTGTAGTAGCCGTCACCATGAGGACGACATTCCTTAGCTCTGTGAATCCTAGCACATCACTAAACCTGAGTGGCCTGGGACCCAGCACCCCGAGAACAGGCCAACTTCTCTGCCTGAGCGCCCCACATCACACCAATTCCTGCTTCTTCCTTCCTTTCCCAAGGGATGAGTGGCACTGTGACCTGCGACTCCTGCTTTTTCCTCTTTTTGCAAAGGCACGGGGGCCAGGTGCGCTCTCCGGACGAGGCAGCTCCGCACTGCAGCACTCACGGGCCTCAGAGAAGAGCCTGCCTGCTGCCCACCCAGCACCAGGACTGCGACCGATGGCCCTGGGGAGGCCACCAGAGTGGTCCAAATACTCTCAGGACCCTACTCTCCAGGCGTCACTTGCCCATAGACCCCCCATCTTGTTTCCATGTAAAAGGTGGGTCCAAAAAAGCTTAAATTTGAAAGGAGGACTTCCTGGAGGGGTGTTGGAGGCGGGGCAGATGACCAGGATCAACGCTCCCTCTGATGGAGAACATGGAGCGTGAGAAGACTCCTCGGCGCCTCACCGCACAGCATCCAGAACCAAAGCTGGTTCCACCCGGGGCGAGACAGAGTGCTGCTAGACAGGGCAGGACAGGGCGCGCCGCTCCTGCATCAGCTCTGCCGGCCTCCGCGCCTCCCCTCTGCTGAACGCGAGTGGAGGGTCACGGCCTTCCACCCTGGGCAGACACAGGCCTCCTCGGGGACCAGCCCAGACCAGGTGCCCTGGGAGCCGTGGCAGGAGGAAGCGTGCGGCTCCCACCCTTCTGGGTCTCCTGAGGAAATGGCTACCCCAACCCCAGCAGCAGACCCCAGCAGCAGGTGGCTCCATTATCAGAGGCAAGGTGACTTACAATAATGACTTTATTTTAACATATTTAATTACAGACATAAAACAGCTGGGGGAGGGGGTGGGCCCCAGCCTGCCCCATCCTGGGGCTACCAGAAGGCAGGATGCAGGTGAGGCCTCCCTGATGACCCTCTTTCTGGGGGTCTTCCTATGGCGGGGCCCTATTGCTTTAGCGGGGAGGAGCCATGCAAACGAGGGGGGAAGAAAGCCTCTCGGCCCCACCCCACCCCGAGCCAGCCTTCCTCCAGAATGCCCAGGCTGCGCCCTGACCCCGGCTCCTCCGGTGCCTCCCTCTGCGGGGAGCAGACCCTCTGGCCAGTCCCGCTCTGCTCCCCACCCCCTCTGCAAACCTAAAGGGGAATAAATACAAACTTTACAAAGTAAAAGGGGGTCCAACGTTGCCTGGGGCGGGGCCTGCTCTGCCGGCCGGGCTGGGCTGCGGCCGCGCTTCACATCATTCCCAGCTGCAGCAGCGTGTTGGCGTAGGCCATGGGCTTGACGTTGGGATGAGGCTGAGCCAGAGGCAGACACAGGGACAGTCAGCCAGGGCCGCGAGCGCCGGGACGCAGACCCCCCCAGCCCCGGGGGCCACTCACCACTGCTGTGAACTGGTGGAACTGGGGCCGCAGGTCTGAGCCCCGGAGGTGGATATAGGAGGCTTTGTTCCCCATCTGGTCGCTGCAGGGACAGGAGCGGAGTGATGAGCTTGGTTGGGTGGGGCAGGGGATTAAGAGAAGGGAGGTGGGCAGAGGCAGCGCAGGGCAGAGAGGAGGGAGAGACGGCACAGAGCCATGGCGGGCCTGGACAGACAGAGATGAAGTGGGCACCCAGCACACAGGCAGAAATGGGATGAAAGAGGGGCCCAGAGGACGCAGGCAGGAGCAGGGGAATGAGGGTGAGAGAAGGCAGGCAGGCCACACGCCCCCCCTGGAGGTGGGACCCTGGCTGAGAGACTGCGGAGCTGATCCAGCCCCGCTCTGACCACCAGGAGATGCTGGGGACAGAGCAATGTGTCACAGGACATCCTGCATTAGCCTGGTCCAGTGCACAGGCAGCCCTGCAGGCCCCAGGGCCTGGCTTCTTCAGCAGATACATAAGGGTTTGGGGGAGAGGAAGGGACAGGGAACTCACAGAAGAAGAAAAGAAGGAAAAGTTTTTTCTTTCAAAAATGTCCTGGGGTATCAGGGAAAGAGGGTGTAACGCCCCGGGTTTGCTTTGAAATGGCTCACAGTGGGGGAGCGGAGATGGGTGCCCATTCTACAGTCTCAGCTACTTGCTTTATTGCACTGGAGAATGAGCCCAGGGGCATTCTACCTCTGAGCTACACCCCCAGCCCTATTTTATTTATTTGGTAACTGTCTCGCTTAGATGCTGAGGTTGGCCTGGAACCTGCGATCGTCTTAGCCTCCCATGTACTGGGATTACAGATGTGCACCACCACGCCCAGCTATGTACCCTTCCTATGATGGAAATTTCCATCATAAAGAGCTAAAACCCACCGGGAATGGTAGCGCATGCTTGTAATCCCAGTACTTGGGAGGCTGAGACAGGAGTATCGCAGGTTTGAGGATAGCCTCAGCAAGTAGTGAGACTCTCATCAACCTAGCAAGACCCTGTTTCAAATATAAGAAAGCTGGGCGTGGTGGCGCACGCTTGTAATCCCAGTACTTGGGAGGCTGAGACCGGAGCATCCGGGTTCATGACCAGCCTCAGCTACTTAGTGAGGCCCTCCGCAACTTAGTGAGACCCTGTTTCAAAATGAATAAAAGGCCGGGCGTAGTGGTGCATGCTTGTAATCCTAGTACTTCGGAGGCAGAGACCGGAGGATCAGGTTTTGCGGCCAGGCTCAGCTACTTAGTGAGGCCCTCCGCAACTTCGTGAGACCTAGTTTCAAAATAAAGTATAGCCGGGCGTGGTGGCGCATGCTTGTAATCCCAGTACTTTGAGAGGCAGAGACCGGAGGATCCGGGTTCGCGGCCAGCCTCAGCGTGCTCTCTCTCTCTCTCTATTTAGTGAGGCCCTCTGCAACTTCATGAGACCCGGTTTCAAAATAAAGGATAAAAAAATAGGGCCGGGGGTGT
>PVJS01064070.1:0-10325 GCA_004027185.1 Glis glis | reverse complement strand
TTTTTTGCGGACTGGGGATTGAACCCAGGGGCGTTCTACCTCCGCGCTACACCCCCGGCCCTATTTTCTATACTTTATTTTGAAACCGGGTCTCACGAAGTTGCGGAAGCCTCACTAAGTAGAGAGAGAGAGACAGACAGATAGACAGACAGACAGAGAGAGACAGAGAGAGAGCTGAGGCTGGCCGCGAACCTGGATCCTCCGGTCTCCGCCTCCCAAAGTACTGGGATTACAAGCGTGCGCCACCACGCCCGGCCTCAGCCTGCATTTTCCACTTAACATTTGGACAATATGATCTATATCAGTTCATATAGATCTGCCTGATACTTGGTGGTGTTTTAAATGTTTGTGTTCAAAGTGTATCACTTCCTAAACAATTGTTATTGGTAATGTTGTCACTACAGTGTGTGTGGTCTCATTGAGAGAATTCTTATTTAGAGCCCAGAGGCTTTTGCTATTGACTTTTTGTGTGCAGATAGGTTTTGAAAGAAGTTGAGTATCTTGTTATTCATTTCCACGATATAAATCATGTCGGACTATTGGCAGAATTTCAAGTACTCTCTCCATTCAGGTTGAACCACAAAAGAGAGTTAACAGGCATGTGTCTGGCAGTCTGTGAGGTGAACTTAACATTCTATAAAATGAACCGTCCAGGGAAAACAGCAAAACCTGCTCACCTTGGGGGACACAGCTTCATCATCAAGAGTCACAGAAATAATAACAAAAATGAATGCAACAGCAGCATTTATTGAGCACTTAATAGATGCCAGGGGCATTACCTAACCACTTTAACATCAACTGCATTACTTATTGTTGGCAATACTATAATATTATTACTATTTTTAGTAATAATTTGACACTCTTTCTAATGGTCAGACAGGTAGTGGCAGTACTAGGGTGACATTAGGCTAAATAACGCTAAAGGTTACACTCCTCACTACTATCTTATTCTGCTAATTTGCCCCCCTAACTTGGGACATTTATCTATCTTTACCCTGAGACCAGGATTTTGAAATGTAAAGGTGCTTATTATTGCGGAGAATTTGTGGAATTTTTACTAAAGCTCTTGTTGTTTTTAACATAATTGAGGGGTAATACTATACTATCCTCTTGTTTGGTGTGACCTGATGTCAGTAAGGGTTAAGGAGGTGTTAACTGAGGTTCTGTTTCCAACTACTTGAACATTTGCTTGAATCAGGTTTATGGAAATAATATGTATTAGAAAGAGTACAGTTGAGTGTATTAACAAAATTAAAACTAATTATAAAGCCAGGAGTGGTAGTGCATTCTTGTAATCCCAATACTTGGGAGGCTAGGACAGGAGGATTGCAGGTTCGTGGCTAGCCTCAGCAACTTAGTGAGGCCCTCCAGAACTTAGTGAGATACTGTTTCAAAATAAAAAATAGAACAGGGCTGGGAGTGTAACTCAGAGGTAGAATGGTAGAATGTCCCTGGGTTCAATCCCTAGTATAAGCAGCATCAAGTAATTGAGAAACCCCAATATAAAATATGACTTTAGGAAAATCCAGTGATGCATTAGTTTACTGTTGCTGCTGTTACAAATTACCCCAAAGTTACTGGCTTGAAACCACACAGTTTGAGATATCACAAGTCCAAAGTGAGTCTTCTCAAGCTAAAATAAATCTAAATTGTCACAGTTGTGTTTCTGCTGGAGGCTCTTTTCCTGCGTCTAGGGGCTGCCTTCCTCTCTTCCTTGGCTAGTGGTCCCATGTCACTGACCACTTCACTCCCAAAACCAAATCTCTTTCTCTCTCTTATCACCCCCCCACTTTTTTTTGTTGTTGTTGTTAGAAAACCTAGTTTATATGGTGGCACACACCTGTAATCCCAGTACTTGAGAGGCTGAGACAGGAGGATCACAGGTTCCTGGCCAGCCTCAGCAACTTAGTGAGATCCTGTTTCAAAATAAAAAATAAGATAGGGCTGGGGGTGTAGCTCAGAGATAGAATGCCTCTTCGTTCAATCCCCAGTACCCCCCCCACACACACATACACACACAAATCTAGTTCGTATAAAATACATTTAAAATTTCCCATCTTGATTTTTTTTTCGGTACTGGGGATTGAACCCAGGGACATGCTATCTCCAAGCTACACCTCCAACCCTTTTGTTTTTGTTTTGAAACAGGGTCTCACTAGGTTGCTGAGAGTCTTGCTACATTGCTGGGGCTGTCTTTGAACTTGTTATCCTCCTGTTTTAGCCTTCCAAGTACTGGGATTACAGGCATGTGCCACTACATCCAGCTAAGTTCCTTTCTTTTTAAGGCTGAATACTATTCTATTGTATTATTCTATTGTATTAATATACCATACTTTGTCTATCCATGCACTTGTCAAAGGATATTTGGGTTGTTTCTGTCTTTTGGCTATTTTGAATAACACTGCTCTAGAATGTGAGTCTACAAATATCTTGTCAAAACCCTGCTATCACTCCTTTTTTTTTTTTTTTTTTGCGGTACCGGGGATTGAACACAAGGGCATTCTACCTCCGTGCTACACTCCCGGCCTTATTTTTTTATACTTTATTTTGAAACCGGGTCTCACGAAGTTGCGGAGGGCCTCACTAAGTAGAGAGAGAGAGAGAGAGAGAGAGAGAGAGAGACAGGGAGAGAGATAGCAAGAGAGCTGAGGCTGGCCGGGAACCCGGATCCTCTAGTCTCCACCTCCCAAAGTACTGGGATTACAAGCAATGCGCCACCATGCCTGGCCTATCACTCCTTTTGACTCTACACCCAGAAGTGGAATTGCTAAATCATATGGTCACTTGCTTTTTAATGTTTTTGAGGAACTGTCATCCCATTTTTCATAGCAGATGCCTCATTTTGCACTCCCGCCAATAGTACACAAGGGTTCCAATTTCTCCACATCCTAGCCAACACTTTTTATTTTCTATTTTCTTTCATAATAGCCACCTGCTGGACATGAGTCAACATCACATTGTAATTTTTTTTTTTTGAGGTAACGGGGATTGAACCCAGGGGCGTTTTACCTCCGAGCTACACCCCCCCGGCCCTATTTTTTATACTTTTATTTTATACTTTTTTATTTTGAAACCGGGTCTCACAAAGTTGCAGAGGGCCTCACTAATAGCTGAGGCTGGCCACAAACCCGGATCCTCAGGTTTCCACCTCCCAAGTACTGGGATTACAAGCATGCGCCACCACACCCAGCGTTATCACATTGTAATTTTGATTTGCATTTTTTTTTTTTTTTGCGGTACCAGGGATTGAACGCAGAGGCATTCTACCTCCGCGCTACGCCCCCGGCCCTATTTTTTATACTTTATTTTGAAACCGGGTCTCACGAAGTTGCGGAGGGCCTCACTAAGTAGAGAGAGAGAGAGACAGGGAGAGAGAGAGAGAGAGAGACAGGGAGAGAGAGAGCTGAGGCTGGCCGCGAACCCGGATCCTCGGGTCTCCACCTCCCAAAGTACTGGGATTACAAGCATGCGCCACCACGCCCGGCTCATTTGTTTTATTTGTAATGATGTTCAGCTTCTCTTCATATGCTTATTAGTTTCTTTCTCTGACCCTGACCCTCTTAGCTCAGTTTGATAAGTATCCTTGTGATGACATTGGGCACACTTGAATAATCCAAAATAATCTCCCTGCCTTTCTTCAAGATCCTTAATTTAATCCCATTTACAAAGTCCCTTTTGCCATAGAAGGTAACATATTCATAGGTTCTAGAAGTTAAGACACAGAGATCTTTGGGGGTATTATTCTGTCTTTCACAGGTAAAAACTAAGCTACCAAGATCATAAGAATAAAAAGTTTAAAGAATGAATGTTTGGTTGATTACTTCAAATACTGTACAGAATCTGTACAGTCTAAAAATATTTGGCTGAATTTTATACGTGACCTTCATGACAGTCTTAATAAAGTGGCAGGGCTACAAGCCATAATTAGTTATTAATATTTTTTGCTAACTACTCATTCATGATTATAGTTACATACGGTTATTCTTGCTATAGACTGAGTATTCATGTCCCCCCAAGATACACATGTTGAAGCCTAATCCCTAGTCTAAGGGTATGAGAAGGTGGGGCCGTAGGGAGGCAGTTAAGTCATGAGAGTGGAACCCACATAAATGATATTAATGCCCTTATTAGAATAGACAACAGAGAGATACCTGTGAAGATACAATGAGGTGACTGTGACAAGACAGGAAGCACGCCCTCACCTGACTCCAGGTCTGACAGCGCCTTCATCTTGGACTCCCCAGCCTCCACACGAGAGAAATAAATGTTTGTTGTTTAAGCCACCAGCATACAGTATTTTTGTTATAGTAGTCTTGATGAGGTATAATAGAAAAGATAGAAATATTAGGCAGAAAGGAGACATTGGGAAAATAGAGATTTAAAATTTTGAAAGTTCATAATCTAACTCCACCCTATAGGGTGTGTTCAGTCAGGCAGAAGCCTTAATGAGTCCACACCCTTAATCACAATGGCTCCTCTCCACACCCGAGATGCTTAATGTAAGTAGGGTGGGTGAGGAGGACAAAGGTCAGACCCTACTGCCTATCTGTTGCCAGGGAAACTGAGGACTAAGAGGAAGTCCTGCCCTCCACTGTGCGACCCTACCTATAAAAGACCCTTCCTATAAAAGAACTGCAAAAGCACGCTGGATGCGCCTACTTTTCTTAGATAACCCCCAACCTGTATCCCCACCTTTCTTAATTAAAACCTTTGCCTTTTTCTGATGGCACACGTTGAAATTCTTATTCATCATGGAAGCCAAGGACCCCTCAGAATTAGCATGTGTTTCCCCATGACAGTCTGAACTGACAAAAACATTCCTTAAATGTGTGGTTCTATTTACATTACCCTCAATTTCATAAGCTCAAGTTAAAGTAAAAAAAAAAAACGCAGTCACAGTCTTCCTTCCAGCTTGTGGCACCATAATCCCTAGATGGAATCATGGAGCTTGTGGTGCACAGGTCATCCATGTTCTAGACACCAGGATGGAGGGGGAAAAAAGGACTATGATTTCAAATCATGTGAAATAATAGAAGTTATTCTATAAGGTCATTGGAATCCAACTGAAGTTCATTCTGGAATCAAGAGGTTGCGAGCCGGGCGTGGTGGCACACACTTGTAATCCCAGTTCTTGGGAGGCTGAGACTGGAGGATCTGGGTTCACAGCCAGCCTCAGCTACTTAGTGAGGCCCAGTACAACTTAGTGAGACCCTGTTTCAAAATAAAGAATAAAAAAAATAGGGCTGAGGGTGTAGCTCAGAGTAGAATGCCCCTGGGTTCAATCCCCAGTACCGCAGAAAAAAAAAAGAGGTTGCTGGGGTATAAGCTAGGGTATTGAATGTGAGAGTAGACCATTTGTATGTAGGATCTGCCAAAGGACAGAACTGTAACAATTTAAAGATCTTAATTGGTTTTACTTTTTATTCTAGAATCAGGCAACACTTCATCCCATGAAATAGAGTAATTGTTCCAATGAATCAAACAGAGAAAAGGGTTGAAGAAAGCAAAAAAAAAAAGCAGATTGGTTGTTTCAAGGTTACTTTCCTTATAAGGCAGGAACAAGAAGGCAGGTCAAAGGATAAATAACTGATTGGTTAACATCAGGTTTTGTGAAGTTACTTTTTTGTTTGTGTATAGTTTAAGGCAAAGGGAACTTCTTTATCATGTCAATTGAAACTGGCCTTTATTGGGACAGTTATCTCTTTAACCCTGATTTGTGGAGGAAGTCAGATAAACAGCTTAGTTTGAGCTTGTGATGTGCAACTTTAGCAGGAGTGATTCCATTTTTATTTTTAGCCTAGTCTGTTTGGGCCTAGTAGGAGAGCTTAGTCCAAACAATGACCTCCTATAAGTTTTTATTTAACAGATCCAAACAAAACAGATGATAAATTCTTGCAGCAATTGAAGAAGTCAGGTGTTGAGATAGGGATTTGAGGTAGTTCATTTCCCTCGGTCTTTATGGGACTCTGATGAGGAACGACTGTTTGCAAAGAGAGAGATAGGGGTGGCTGCCCCAGAGTTTCAGAGTTAGGGGAATAAGGAGAATTTACTAGGCTATGGGAAGTGTCAGGAGGCAAAGGGAGACTGACAGCTCCTTGTGTTTGAAAGGTGTTCTTTCCTCTACAGGAACAGCTCCTATGTAAGAGTCCTTCAAAGCAAGAGAAAGGAAAGCAGAGCAAAGGAGAGGTCTATTGGAGGACCATCAAAAGGGCTCTGGGAAAGTCTAACACAGAGTTTGCAGTATTAAATGGAATCATCTACCAGGGGCATAGTCGATAATTTCAGACAAGTATCTTTAATAACCAGAATACGGAACCAGGGCATGTTGGTGTATACCAGTGTACTCTTGATTCTGATTTTATGAAGAGACTGTCAGAGTTAACACGAGCCTCCTGTATTATAATTTGTGAGGGCTGCCACAACAAAATACACAAATCAAAGGAGCTTTTACCTCAGAAATGCAAAGTTGGTCTAACGTTGGAGGTTAGCCACTATGATAAATCCTATAAAAAATAGAATAAAGGAAAAAACTGGTTATCTCAATAGATATCTAAAATGGTATTTGATTAAATGGCATATCCATTCTTTATTAAAAACAGAAACATTACAAATTCTAGGAATTTCGTTGATAGAAAAAGTCACACATGTACTCAAAGATATATGAACAAAGATTTAAAAAGAAATAAAAGGCAAAATGGAAAGTGGGAGGCAAAATTATGTTCATTCCCAGGAAAATACGATACAAAATCATTCCCCTTCCTACAAAACAAATAACCAGTTGGAGTTATAATAAATAATATGGGAAATTCCTGTGTACAGTAACCTCCTGGGTTATAATTTGCTAGGGCTGCCACAACAAAATACACAGACTGGGTGGCTTGAACAGCAATTTGTTTCCTCACAGTTCTGGAGGCTGGAAGTCCAAGGTCAAGGTGTCAGCAGGGCTGGCTTCTCTTGAGGCCTCACTCCTTGGTTTGCCTTCTTGGTGTGTCCACACATGGCCTTTTCTCTGTGTGCAGGTATCCCTGGTGTCTCTGGGTCCTAATCTCTTCTTATAAGGACATCTGTCAGGTTGAATTAGGGTCTACCCTAATGACCTCATTTATCTATTTATATTTATTTATTTATTTATTTTTGTGGTACTGGGGATGGAACTCAGGGGCATTCTACCACTAAACTACACCCCCAGCCCTATTTTATTCTTTTATTTTGATACAGTATCTCTCTAGGTTGCAGAGGGCCTCATTAAGTTGCTCAGACTGGCTCCGATCCTGTGAGTCTCCTGTCTCAGCCTCCCTAGTACTGGGATTACAAACCTGTGTCACCACGCCTAGCTTTTAATGACCTCATTTTAACTTAGTCACCTTTTAAAGGCCTTACCTCCAAATACAGTCATTTTCTGAGGTACTGAGTCTCAGAATTTCAATATATGAATTTGGGTGTATTGTCAGAATTTAGCTCATAACATCCTTAGAAAATTTACAATACCTAAATAGAACCCTAAGATGATATACTAACAATCTAGAGCATAGATTTCCAAAGTGAGAAATAACTCCCAGGGGGAGATGCTGGAACAATCCAGGGGTGGTGGAAGTTGGGGGTGTTGAATAAAAATAAGGGGGTGGTGGAAGCACCCAAAGGGTCACCGAGTAATTTTTTTTCCTGAAAAGGGGAGGTAAGCCAATAAATTTGGGAATCTATGATCTAGATGAATGCAGCTATACCATGGAATTTTCCTGAAATACATGTAAGAACACTTGAATAAATGGAGAAATGCAGTACATTCTTGGTGGGAAAGTCTTAGTATTATAAAGTTTCAATAAAATATTGATGTGTTCCAAATTATATGTCTAACACAATTCTAACCAGAAGCCCAATAGGATATTTTTCACACCACTTACCCTTTTTCATTTGTCTTCCATATTCGATATCTTACCTTTAATGGTATATGCTTTATTTCTAATAGGTGTACCACCCTCAGCTCACACCCATCATTTTTCACTCCCAATCAACTTCCCTAGATACCCTATACCTAGCAATGGGAAACTATCACCCATTTACAATAGTATCTCTGGTTTATCTTTGAAAATTCTGTCCGTAGTTCACCACAGTCCTGTGCAGCTGTTCTCATTAAAGTTAAACCTGTCCCTTCAGTTACATTCCTATCTGCCCTCCTTTCCTTATAATGGAATTCTAACTCTGCATATCACCATTCTAGATTTACCTTTCTAAAATATGATTTTCTTCATCTTCTTCCAAGTTTACAAATAATATATTCAATATCTCTACTGGGTGACCTCAGACAAGTTGGTTAATCACCGTGCCTCAGTTAACTAATCTATAAAATGGGAAGACAACAGTACATACCTCACAGAGTTGTTATCAAAATGGAGGGGGTTAATAATTTTAAAACACTTAGAAGAGGAAGTACTTTATATGCATTTTCTAAATAAATAAATAAATAAATAAATATCCCCGCTGTTTTACCTGGGGCTTAAAGTGCTCTTTCCTGTGGGTTTAGACTCTGTACTTCCTTGTCAAATAATTATGCTCAGAAATACTTGAATATTTTATTAATGAACAGGGGTGTTTATTACAGCAGTGTTTTTAATAGTAAAAGATTAAATAACTTACATGCCCATGGGTAGAAAAAATTCATTTAGATGGTGCTGTCATACTATGGAAAACTATAGAGACAAAGGTAAATTTGTAGATAACAGATACATTTGAAAAAAAGCAAGTTGAAGAACAAGAAGACAATATACTCCCATGTACATTTATTTTGGGAAGAACAGGAGGATATGCATAAAGTTCTTAAGAGGACAAAGGTCTGTGTTATGAAAAGAGGCAGTGTGATCTTCCTGCAATAAATGTGTTACCTTTATAATGGGAGCTAAATAAAAACAAAAGAATAATGAAGGGGAAAAGCCTAAAATGTGCTTAAAATTGCCTATCTCTTGGAAAACTCATTTATCTAAGGATTAGTTATCTTTAGATAACTTTGATGTTCAGATGAACTTTATCTGAACTAAATTAAAATACTGGTGGATTTGGGGTTGACTGGGAGTCAAGTGTTAGGATTTGCTTAAGAATCTCCATCCCACCAAGACTTTTAAAAACATGTGGCAAATTAACCGCTAACCTGCATTTTTTTTTAGTGAGAAAAGGCATTACCTTTCACCTTTTTTATGTGTTTGAGATCCTGAAAGTCAACCAACAAGTAATTACCTGAGAAATTCGAATGGAATGGAAGCAAAACCTTCCATCTTGTGCACTGATGGAGGGTGAAGGGAACAGTTACCCTTTTCAACAAACAAATCAGTCTCATTAGGCATAAATCTCTACATAAAAGACTGATTTTTCTCATCGTTTTTTAAGACTCATTTCCACTACCAAAAGAAAACTCAGGGAGTTGTAAATAAAGTTGAGCATACTTGGAAACTCCTTTTTTTTCCATAGATGTTTCTCAGTTCCACATGCTGTCTCTAAGGGTTAGGGGTTTTATAAGTAGGATAGCCCTTCATAAGGGGTTGGCAAGAGGAAGTGGCTTTAAAGAAATGAGGAACATTGTGCCTTGTGACCGCTTAGGTACCTGCTTGGTCTAGAAAACAGTCTGTTGTTTTTGTCATCGCTGGGCCCCAGGAAGCTAGGCCTCAGCCGCCACCTGGTGACGCCAATGACGCGCGATGAATCCCAGCTGCCGCAACTAGAAAGGCCGAGCAGCAGTCTCCTTTAAGAAGCTGACTCACGTGGATAGTGTGTTGTGTGCGCTCAGCTGGGAGGGGGGGCGGTCCCTCCGTCTCACCACATTGGCCGCCTCGGGAGAGGGGGCAGAGCCAGCCTCTTTGATTGGCTGTACGAGTCCGAGGTGTCGGGTCGGGGGCGGGGCGAGCTGCAGTGAGCCAGCCTCGGGTCTGCAGCTTCTGGGAGGGGTGGGCCGCCGAGCGAGGGGGAGCGGGGTTGGGGGAGGGTGAGCCGAGGAAGGGGCGGGGCCCAGCGGAAGGGGCTGGGTATTAGGGAGAGGGGCGGGGCCTAGAAATGAAGGGAGTTCTGGGCCAACCGGGAGAGCCGCTGACGAGAGGGGCGGAGCCACGCCAGGTGATTGACGCTGAGGCCCGACCAGGGAGAGGCGGGGCCAAGGCCGGGGCCTGACTAAACCTGGAGACTCGGGTGTCCGAGGGGCTTCGTCCCGGCTGAAGCGGGCAGCAGCTGGCAGTGCGGATCTCGCCGTCGCTCGGGGTGAGTGCCGCAGTGGGGACTGGGCTCCGGGCCGGCGGGGGCTGAGGAGCCCCTCCGGGCCGGGCGGCTTCGAAGCCCTCGGGGAG
>PVJS01064069.1:0-10325 GCA_004027185.1 Glis glis | reverse complement strand
TTTGAAACCGGGTCTCACGAAGTTGCGAAGGGCCTCGCTAAGGAGGGAGGGAGAGAGAGAGAGAGAGAGAGAGAGAGAGTGAGAGACAGAGACAGAGCAAGAGAGTTGAGGCTGGCCGCGAACCCGGATCCTCCGGTCTCCGCCTCCCAAAGTACTGGGATTACAAGCGTGCGCCACCACGCCCGGCCTTTATTCTTTATTTTGAAACAGGATCTCACTAAGTTGTGGAGGGCCTCACTAAGTAGTGTGGCTGGCTGTGAACCTGTGATCCTCCTGTCTCAGCCTCCCAAGTACTGGGATTTCAAGCATGTACCACCACCCCCAGCTAAAGAGAAGGTTTTGAGAGAGAGGGCCTGCTGGTGGTGTAAGAGCTTGGGATGGAAGAGTTCTGAAAGGAGGCCACTGGCTCCACCATGAGAGACTGTTGGGGGCTGCAGGGAAATTCATAGCAGGGCTTCCAAGCCACTTTTGCTTGCTTGAGAGAGAAGTGTGAGTACTTGGTCCAGTTTTTGAGCGTGAAGGACACCCTCACTCTACTTTCTGAGCACTGATGCTCTAAGGAAATGGAAGCCGAGTACTTGATTTTGGTCAGGGACCCTGACCTCTGGGGTCAGGTTCTACCTAATGCCTCCCTCTGCAGTTCACATGTGCATGTCCACAGATTTGTACCTGCATGTCCACAGATCTCACATTGCATAAATATGCAGATCTGCTCGCCCCATTACTAACTTTTCTTGGCTTGTTTGTTTACTTCTTACTCCTAGTTCCTGTTTCTTCCACCTGTTCCAGCACCATCTCTGAAGATCTCTCCCCACCCAGCCACCAGTCCAAGAGAGAGGTTCGCTTCCTAGAACTACAGAAGGTTGCCTCCTCTTCCAGTGGGAACAAGTATGTCCTAGGCCTCTCCTCCTGGGAGGGGGGCTCAGCCTCCATCCAGTCCTCAAATCTTGCCTTCTGGAAGCCACTCTGTTGAGCAGCTTCATCATTAGGGAGCACTTGGAGTATGCTTCAGATCTGGGATTTCCTCATATAAACTGGTTGGGATCTGTCATGGTCAGGCCTTCCTCAAAGGCAGCTCCCTGTTTATGGAATTCCCTTCTTTCTTGGAGACTATAATAAAGCCCCTTCTCAGTGCCATTCCACAGAGGGAAGGAGAATATCACCTCCCTCCCCAGCAAAGAAATTAAAGCACAGAGAAGGGAGGAGAAAAGTAGCACTGCAGACAGAACCCCAGGTACCTGGCCTCCCAGCCAGTGCTCACCACACCAACTCTGCTTCCCCAGGAGTGGCTATTGTGGGTTGTTTCAGATCCTAGGCTCTTACCCTGGCATCTGGGCCATCTCCTTCCTCAGCTTCCTCTCAGGTTCTCCAGCCTCTCCCATGGGCGACATCCTGCAGACCCCACAGTTCCAGATGAGACGTCTGAAGAAGCAGCTTGCAGACGAGAGAAACAATAGGGATGAACTAGAGCTGGAGTTGGCTGAGAGCCGCAAGCTCCTCACCGAGAAGGGTAGGTGCCTGACACACTGTGGGTGCGAGGGAATGGGCAGCACTTAGGATTGTCATCCAGGGAAGTTCTGGGTGATGGCTTAGCCTCCATGTTGTCCCCTCTGCTGGCTCTGAAACCTAATTAGAGCTCAGCCCTGGGCCAAGGGTCAGGCTGACCTCCAGGAAGCTGGGTTTTCCCTTCCTGTAGATTAGATACCGGGCACCGCATCCTCCATCTCCCTGCTCCCATAGTCCTGTACTGACTCTCCTCTCCTCCTCCCCCGCTCTGGGCCAGATGCACAGATCGCCGTGATGCAGCAGCGCATTGACCGCCTTGCTCTGCTGAACGAGAAGCAGGCCGCCAGCCCGCTGGAGCCCAGGGAGCTTGAGGAGCTACGTGGCAAGAACGAGAGGTATGCTGCCCTCCTCCCCGCTGCCAGCCTCTCCTTGCCCCCCCAGGGGCTGCACTCTCCTCACCGCTCCCCTCCCCCGCAGCCTCACAGTGCGGCTGCATGAGACTCTGAAGCAGTGCCAGGACCTGAAGACGGAGAAGGGCCAGATGGATCGAAAGATTAACCAGCTTTCTGAGGAAAATGGGGACCTTTCCTTTAAGGTGAGGGCGGAGCTGGCCCCTGCGTGGAGGCCTCTCAGGGCTGAGTTTGTTGGAATGGTCCCCAGGATGGTAGAGAAGACTCCCAGGAGCCGGCTCAGGCTTCAGTCTCTCGAGACCTGTATACTTTGCCCCTTCTTGTCCCATAAGTGGCTGCTGCCAGTGTGCTGGGTTGTGGCCTTCAGTTTTGAAGTATAGTCCTGAATTAGAGGTGTTATTGCCTGTGATTGGTTCAAGAATGGGGAAGCATGAGTGGAGGCTCCCAGCCCCTGGGCTGTAGAGCACAAGTGGCAGTGGTGATGCCAATTTTGGCCCTGGGTGATGGGACTTCCTCTCTTGTCTCAGCTGCGGGAGTTTGCCAGTCACCTGCAGCAACTACAGGGAGCCCTCAACGAACTGACAGAGGAGCACAGCAAGGCCACTCGGGAGTGGGTGGAGAAGCACGCCCAGCTGGAGAAGGAGCTCAACACAGCCCTACAGGACAAGGTAACCTGCAGGGGAATCAGGGCCACGAACTGGACCCCATGTGCAGAGCCTCATGAGGTCAGTTTACCGCGTTGCTCTGCTGGGCCTTTGGGAAGTAAGCTGCCTTCTCTTCAGGGTTTCATAGTGTGCCGTAGAAAGGTGTGGGCTCAAGTCCAGGACACCTGGGAATCCTGTCTGCTGTTTACAAGGCGTGGATCTTGGACAAGTTAATCAGTCTCTCTCTGAGCATACCTTCCCTAAAAAGGGAACAATAACGAGTAGCCGCCTTGTCAACTATTATGGGATAATGTATAGGAAGCACTTGCCACAGGATAAAGTAAACTCTCAGTGAATTAGTTGCTGTTTCAAGTTGGATATTCCTTATCTTAAATGCTTGGGACTAGAAGTGCATTAGAGTTTGGAGTTTTTCTGATTTGGGAATATTTACATAAGACTTTATGGGTTGAGCATCCCTAATCCAAAATCTGAAATGTTCCAAAATCCGTGTGTGTGTGTGTGTGTGCGCACGCGCGCACATGCATGTATATGTGTGTTTGTCTGTGTGTGTTACTGGGGATTGAACCCAGGGACATTCTATCTCTGAGCTTCTGAGCTATACCCCTAGCCCTTTTTATGTTTTATTTTGAAACAAGATATCACTAAGTTACCATGCACTGGCCTTGAACCTGTGATCTTTTTGTCTCAGCCTCCCAAGTACTGGAATTACAGGTGTGTGCCACTGTTCCTCTCTCCAAATCCAAAAACCTTTTGAACATCTTGTGGAGCTCAGAAAGTTTTAGATTTTTGAGCATTTTGGATTTCAGATTTCCAGATTGGGGATGTTCATCCTCTGTTATTGTTGCTCTGCCACTTGTTAACCATGTAGCTCTTGGGCAAGGCACTTAGCATCGGGTTCTTATCTGTGTAAAAGGCACAGTAAGCCAGGCATGGTGGCACATTGCTTGTAATCCTAGTACTTGGGAGACTGAGACAGGAGGATCTCAGGTTCATGGTCAGCCTCAGCAAGTAGTGAGACCCAGTTTCAAAAAAAAAAAAAAATTTATATATATATATATATATATAGGGCTGGGAATATATCTCAGTAGCTCAGAGATAGAATGCCCCTGGGTTCAATCCCCAGTACCACTCAGAAAAACAAAAAACCCACACCAAACACATACACACACACACACACACACACACACACACACACAAGAGGGACAGTAATAACTCCCTCCCAGACTTGTGGGTGGATTGAGAATTCATAGATGCACCTAGCAGTGCCTAGTACCTAACCAAAAATGGTGGGAGAATGGGAGTGGGAGTGGGGCTGTGGCTACCCTGCTGTTGATGCCCCGAGGCTGCTTATAGACAGGTGGTTGTTTGGGTAATCTGGGAGTCAAGGCTTGTCTGAGGAAGGGTGTACAGTAATGAAATTGGAGGTGATCTCTGCTGCCTTGGAGAAGTAGTAACAGCTCACATTGTGGCTTAATTCAGCTCGAGAACTAGCACTAGGAAGCCAGGTCTCTCCCGGGCTGGGACAAAGGGAGATCTTGGTAACAAGACGGTAGGATCACACGCTTTGTGGGTGTTCATGAGGGCATGTGTGGTAATCTAGTGCCTGTTCCACCTCTCTTTTCACTCTTGTTTACTCACAGAAATGCCTTGAAGAGAAGAATGAAATCCTTCAGGGAAAACTTTCACAGCTAGAAGAAGGTTTGGCCCAGCTGCGAGAGAACCCACCCCAGGAGAAGGGCGAGGTGTTGGGTGACGTCTTGCAGGTAGGACTCCACAGGAGCAGCCAGTGAGACCTGTGTCTTGGGGTTGGTTCCTGGTGCTCCTTGATTCCCAGAGGGGGCGTGGTGACTGAGGAGCCATACTGATCCCCAGCTCTTTATCCCACCAGCTGGAAACCCTGAAGCAAGAGGCCACCACCCTTGCTACAAACAACACCCAGCTCCAAGCCAGGGTGGAGACTCTGGAGAGTGAGCGGAGCAAGCAGGAAGCCCAGCTGCTTGCTGAGCGGGGCCGCTTTGAAGAAGAAAAGCAGCAGCTGGCCAGCTTGATTGCCGACCTGCAGAGCTCCGTCTCCAACCTCGGCCAGGCCAAGGAGGAGCTGGAGCAGGCCTCCCAGGCTCAGGGGGCCCAGTTGACTGCCCAGGTGGCCTCTCTGACCACGGAGCTCACCACACTCAATGCCACCCTCCAACAGCAGGATCAAGAACTGGCCAACCTGAAGCAGCAGGCCAAAAAGGAGCAGGCCCAGCTAGCACAGACCCTCCAACAGCAAGAACAGGCTGCTCAAGGCCTCCGCCACCAGGTGGAGCAGTTGAGCAGCAGCCTGAAGCAAAAGGAGCAGCAGTTGGAAGAGGCAGCCAAGGAGCAAGAGGCAACCAGGCAGGACCACGCCCAGCAACTGGCTACTGCTGCCCAGGCGCGCGAGGCTGTCTTAAGGGAGCGGGATACAGCTCGCCAGCAGCTGGAGGCACTGGAGAAGAAGGCTGCCAACCTAGAGGTTCTGCAACAGCAGCTTCAGGCTGCTAATGAAGCGCGAGACAGCGCCCAGACCTCAGTGACCCAGGCCCAGCAGGAGAAGGCAGAGCTGAGTCAAAAGTTGGAGGAACTCCATGCCCGCGTTGAGGCCGTCCACCAGGAGCGGCATGAGACTCAGGCCCAGGTGGCAGCGCTAGAGACCCAGCTGAAGGCTGAGCAGCAAAAAGCAACAGAGAGAGAGAAGTCGGCCCAGGAGCAGCAACGTGCCCTTGAGGAGACCTTGAAAACCACCAAGGGCAGCCTCGAAGAGGAGAAGCGCAGGGCTGCAGATGTCCTGAAAGAGCAACAGCGCCGTATCTCTGAGCTGGAGGCAGAGTCCCGAAGCCTGGTGGAGCAGCGTAAGCGGGAACAGAAGGAGCTGGAAGAAGAGAAGGCAGAGCGCAAGGGCCTGGAGGCCCGATTCCAACAGCTTGGGGAGACCCATCATGCTGAGACTGAAGCCCTGCGGCGGGAGCTGACAGAGGCCACGGCCTCCCAGCGCAAGGCTGAGAGTGAGTGTGAGCAGCTTGTCAAGGAGGTAGCCACCTGGCGGGAGCGGTATGAGGACAGACAGCAAGAGGAGGCACAGTATGGTGCTATGTTCCAGGAACAGCTGATGACCCTGAAGGAGGAGTGTGAGAAGGCGCGCCAAGAGCTGCAGGAGGCGAAGGAGAAGGTGGCAGGGATAGAGGCCCACAGTGAGCTCCAGATGGGCCGGCAGCAGAGTGAGCTTGCTCAGCTCCATGCCAACCTGGCTAGAGCCCTCCAGCAGGTCCAGGAAAAGGAGGTCAGGGCTCAGAAGCTGGCAGATGATCTCTCCACTCTACAAGAGAAGATGGCTGCCACCAGCAAGGAGGTGGCCCGCCTGGAGGCCTTGGTGCGCAAGGCAGGTGAACAGCAAGAAACGGCCTCCCGTGAGCTACTCAAGGAGCCCGCAAGGGCCAGCGACCGAGAGTCCGAGTGGCCAGAAGAGCAGCAGGGACGGCCATTCTGCAGCACCCAGGCAGCGCTGCAGGCCATGGAGCGAGAGGCTGAGCAAATGGGCAGTGAGCTGGAGAGGCTGCGGGCAGCGCTGATGGAGAGCCAGGGGCAGCAGCAGGAGGAGCGCGGGCAGCAGGAGAGGGAGGTGGCACGGCTGACCCAGGAGCGGGGCCGGGCCCAAGCTGACCTTGCCCTGGAGAAGGCAGCCAAGGCAGAGCTTGAGATGCGGCTGCAGAATGCCCTCAACGAGCAGCGTGTGGAATTTGCTACCCTACAGGAGGCGCTGGCCCAGGCCCTGTCAGAAAAGGAGGGCAAAGACCAGGAGCTGGCTGAACTTCATGGGCAGGAGGCAGCCCAGAAAAGGGAGCTAAGGGAGCTTCAGCAAACCGTGGAGCAGCTGAAGGCACAGCTGGCTAAGAAGGAGAAGGAGCACCAGCAGGCCATGGGCACGGCCAGTGGAGAAGATGCTTCTGGCCCAGGAGCCCAGTTTGAGGCTGCTGGAAAGGAGTCGCCAGGCTCCGAGCTGGAGGCGCTGCGGGCAGAGGTGAGCAAGCTGGAGCAGCAGTGCCGGCAGCGGCAGGAGCAGGCTGACGGCCTGGCACGCAGCCTGGC
Source organism: Glis glis (assembly GCA_004027185.1). NCBI lineage: Eukaryota > Metazoa > Chordata > Mammalia > Rodentia > Gliridae > Glis > Glis glis. Next base: position 3,637 of record PVJS01064069.1, on the reverse strand, counting down.
GTCTGAGCGCGCCTCCCGGGCCGAGCAGGACAGAGCCCTAGAGGCTCTGCGGGGCCAGTTGGAGGAGAAGGCCCGGGAGCTGGGGCACAGTCAGGCTGCCTCAGCCTCGGCCCAGAGGGAGCTAGCCACTCTCCGCACCAAGACCCAAGACCATAGCAAGGCCGAGGAGGAGTGGAAGGCCCAGATGGCCCGCAGCCAGCAGGAGGCAGAGAGAAAAAGCAGTCTTATCAGCAGCTTGGAGGAGGAGGTGTCCATCCTGAACCGCCAGGTCCTGGAGAAGGAGGGGGAGAGCAAAGAACTGAAGCGGCTGGTGATAGCTGAGTCAGAGAAGAGCCAGAAACTGGAAGAGAGGCTGCGCCTGCTCCAGGCAGAGACGGCCAGCAGCAGTGCCAGAGCCGCGGAACGTAGCTCTGCTCTTCGGGAGGAGGTGCAGAGCCTCCGGGAGGAGGTGGAGAAACAGCGCGTGGCTTCTGAGAACCTGCGGCAGGAGCTGGCCTCACAGGCAGAGCGAGCCGAGGAGCTTGGCCAGGAATTGAAGGCGTGGCAAGAGAAATTCTTCCAAAAGGAGCAGGCCCTCTCTGCCCTGCAGCTGGAGCACACCAGTACACAGGCCCTGGTGAGCGAGCTGCTGCCTGCCAAGCACCTCTGCCAGCAGCTGCAGGCTGAGCAGGCAGCTGCCGAGAAGCGGCACCGGGAAGAGCTGGAGCAGAGCAAGCAGGTGGCTGGCGGGCTGCGGGCAGAGTTGATGCGGGCCCAGCGGGAGCTTGGAGAGCTGGTGCCCCTGCGGCAAAAGGTGGCAGAGCAAGAGCGAGCAGCCCAGCAGCTACGGGCAGAGAAGGCTAGCTACGCAGAGCAGCTGAGCATGCTGAAGAAGGCTCACGGCCTGTTGGCAGAGGAGAACCGGGGTCTGGGTGAGAGGGCCAACCTTGGCCGGCAGTTTCTGGAAGTAGAGCTGGACCAGGCCCGGGAGAAGTATGTCCAAGAGTTGGCAGCTGTGCGTGCTGATGCTGAGACCCGCCTGGCCGAAATGCAGCGGGAGGCGCAGAGCACTACCCTGGAGCTGGAGGTGATGACTGCCAAGTACGAAGGTGCCAAGGCGAAGGTTCTAGAGGAGAGGCAGCGGTTCCAAGAGGAGAGGCAGAAACTTACTGCCCAGGTAAGGTGCCCGGCTCAACAGCACCCCTCAGATCCGACCTGAGAGGGCAGGACGTTGTTCTTTGCACTCTGTAGCCTCTGGCTCCCACACTGTGATGTTGCCTCCCTGGGTGGCAGAAAAGGAGAGGTGGTTGGTAGAGGTCAAGTCTGTTGACCCTCTTGTCTTAAAGAAAATATCAGCGGCCTTCCTTTCCCTGAAAGCTCTGTCCTGGAGGGCCAAGTTGTGATGACCACCAGCCTTTTGTAGAGGCACACCCACACTGGAGGCCCCAAGAACCACGAGGGGCTAGAAGCAGCTAAACTAGCATTTAAAAACTTACTATAAGTAAAGCCAGGATGGCAGCACATTCCTATAATCCCAGTACTTGGGAGGCTGAGACAGAAGAATCACAGGTCCAAAGCCAGCCTCAGCAACTTAGACCCTGTTTCAAACTAAAAAATAATATAGGACTGGAGGTGTAGCCCAGAGGTAGAACGCCCCTGGGTTCAATCCCCAGTACCCCTCCTCCCAAAAATAAATAAATAACTTACAATAAGTAGTCCCCAAGGGAAAGTATCAGAACCCCAGTGAAGTCAGCCTGCAGCAGGCTAGTGCCCCTCGGCTCCATCTCACTGTCTCCCTTGCTCCTCCCCCATGCACAGGTGGAACAGCTAGAGGTATTTCAGAGAGAGCAGACTAAGCAGGTAATGCCTGGGGTCCTTGATAAATGCTGGCTGCTTAAGCGGTGACCAGTCTCGGTGCATGATCCCGGCTGCAGCTTGCCTCCGCCAGCTCCCGTTGTGAACTGTTTGTCAAGGGGGCAGGGTCAAGTCCTGGAATCCAGGCCCAGGCTGCCCAGGAGTGCGGTGTGCTGGGCCCTCTCAGGCCTCATCCCACCCATCCCAGGTCGGCCTCTCCACCTTCTGCGCTTTCTCTCATCTGCCTGTCAGGGACAAGGGGTAGCATAGGCTTCATCTTTCCTGAGCCTGAACCAATGACAGACTCAATCCTTGTGATTCCAGAACCTCCCAAGTCCTATTTCTAGTTAGGGATACTCAAAGGAATAGCAGAGTTACCCTTTTCCCCCAAGAGTGTGGAACTATATTAGCCATAAAGGTGATGTGAAGACAGCCCTCACAGGATGGGGAGGGTGGTAGGCTCAGAACGCACACACGTGCTTTCTGGGACTTTAACCCCAAGCACAGCATAGAGCTGTCTAGAGCAGGAAGCCAAGGTTGAAAGGCACAGAGGGTTCTGCACCAGACCTGGCCACCTGGACTGGCTGCCTCCCTCCCTCTCACAAGGATCTCTGGGCTCCTGGGACATCGCGCCTATAGAGCTGGTGTTTAGTGAGAATACCCCTCCGCCACCCTCCCTCCCAGCCCCCTCAGGCCTGCTGAAGGATAAGGCCTTCCGTTCTTCCTGTCACCTCCTCCAAGGAGCCTGAGATGGTGGGGAATAATCAAATTGAAAAGCAAACAGTTAGCAATGGAGCCCTGCCTCTCTCCCTCTGCTATCTGGTCACGCCTGAACTCCCAAAATGCATGGAGGAGCTGGGGTACTTGTGGCTGTTACAGTTTTCTCATCCCCTTCCTCCCTTTGCTTGTCCTCTTTGTGGGAGCAGGGGAGCTTGGAGTACGTGTGCTGTCCCTGCTCTTGTCTTCCAGCGGTCTGTCCCCCCAGTGCTAACCACAGCGGCCACACTGCTAGCACCAGCTCTAACGGCCCATAGAGATGGGGAAGAGGTCTGAGCAGTTGGGTGCTTTCGCTTTGGCAGTTTCTCGGAGGAAGGAGGGATGGGTTTCCATTGACCGTGTCTGCTAGACCAGTAGCCTAAGTCCCCTGTGCCCTCCCCAGCCTGGGAAGGTTGGGGTCAGCAGCGGTGGCAGCAGCAGCAGGGTGGTGATGAGGCAGCAGCTCTGTCAAGTCATTCTGCTGGCTCTGGTGGTGGCAGGCTGGGGTGGAATACATATGGGCAGGTGGCCCTGGCAACATCGGTGTGGGGCCACCTCATTCAGGGCCTGCCAACCAGCCTGAGCAGCAGGCTGTTTCTTCACTGAGGCCAGGGAAAGGGCTTGAGTTCCTTCTGGAACTGTGGGGATACTGGTCTGGGGAAACTCCCTGGTCTGGGCCTCCCCTGAGTCTTGTCGTGTCTCCCCTCCCCAGGTGGAAGAGCTGAGTAAGAAGCTGGCAGACTCTGACCAAGCCAGCAAGGTGCAGCAGCAGAAGCTGAAGGTGGGGCCGCTGGGGGTGCCTGGGCTCTGGCTGCCCAGGTTGAGGTTGGGGGAGGGGGGTGCTCTCTCAGCCCTTGGGTCGCCAGGGCAGAGGAGGCATCCCCCAGGCCACCTCCTGTGGTTCAGGAGCCCCCAACATGTGCCTTCGGAGACCTCTCAAGGGAAGACCCAGAGCCCCCATCCTAGACTTTCACTGTCTACTACAGCTGCTAGTCATCTGATTTTGTGTGTGTGTGTGTGTGTGTGTGTGTGTGTGTGTGTGTGTGTG
>PVJS01064068.1:0-10325 GCA_004027185.1 Glis glis | reverse complement strand
GAGGATTTTAACAATCAAGTGGATGGGATGACCTGGTCTGTGAATAGCAGTCAGCCTCCTTCCTCGGCCACCCCTGTCATTGCCCAGTGGGCTCATGAACAAAGTGGCCATGGTGGCAGGGATGGAGGGTATGCATGGGCTCAGCAACATGGACTCCCACTCACCAAAGCTGATCTAGCTACAGCCGCTGCTGAATGCCCAATCTGTCAGCAGCAGAGACCAGCGCTGAGCCCCCGATATGGCGGCATTCCTCGAGGTGATCAGCCAGCAACCTGGTGGCAGGTTGATTATATTGGACCCCTTCCATCATGGAAGGGGCAGCGATTTGTCCTCACTGGAATAGACACTTACTCTGGGTATGGATTTGCTTTCCCTGCACATAAAGCTTCTGCCCAAACTACTATCCGTGGACTTACAGAATGCCTTATCCACCGCCATGGTATTCTGCACAGCATTGCTTCTGACCAAGGAACTCACTTCACAGCCAAAGAAGTGCGGCACTGGGCTCATGCTCATGGGATTCACTGGTCCTACCATGTTCCTCACCATCCTGAAGCAGCTGGTTTGATAGAACGGTGGAATGGCCTTTTGAAGGCTCAGTTACAGCGTCAGCTAGGTGGCAATACTTTGCAAGGCTGGGGCAAGGTTCTCCAGAAGGCTGTATATTCTCTAAATCAATGTCTGCTCTATGGTACTGTTTTCCCTATAGCCAGAATTCACGGGTCCAGGAATCAAGGGGTAGAAACGGGAATGGTACCACTCACCATTACCCCTAATGACCCACTAGGAAAATTTTTGCTTCCTGTCCCCGCAACCTTATGTTCTGCTGGCCTCTAGATCTTTGTTCCAGAAACAGGAATGCTTCCATCAGGAGGCACAACAATGATTCCACTAAACTGGAAGTTAAGACTTCCCCCTGGCCACTTTGGGCTCCTCATGCCTTTGAGTCAACAGGCTAAGAATGGAGTTATGGTGCTGGCTGAGGTTATTGATCCAGATTACCAAGGGGAAATTGGACTATTACTCCACAATGGAAGTAAGGAAAAGTATACCTGGAAAGCAGGAGATCCCTTAGGGCGTCTCCTAGTATTGCCATGTCCTGTTATTAAAATTAAGAATATGTTTGTATATATATACATATATATATATTTATATGTGTTAAGCAGATATCTCTATCTTATCTCCTCCCTTATTTCTCTATCATGTAATATAACACTGATGGACTTTATATCAATACTTAATTATTAGGAACAAGTATCACTCAGAAAGCCCTGCCTCCTATTCAGGGGAAGTGACTGGTGCGTTTCCGGTTGTATGTGGGATAGCTTTATCATGTTATGCGAGATTTTGATATTGTTATTGTATTTATTTGAAGATTAATATGATTTAAAAAGACAGGGTTAGGAGTCAAGTTGACAAGGGATGGATTGTGATAGTTAATCTAATTTGTCAACTTGACAGGATCATGACACACCCAAGATCATGTGACTTTGGGTGTGTAACTGCAGATTAAACAGAAAGTCCTGCCCTAAATGTAGGCAGCAGGGTTCTGATAGGTGCAGGACTTAGATAAAAGAAGGAGAAGCCGCGTAGAGGGATGCGCAACTCCTTCCAAAGAAAACACATCCGTTCTCGTCTGAGATCGTGGGCCTCCAGCCCTTCGAACTGAAACTTCACCATCATTTCTCTGAAGAGCTCTTAGACCGCTTGACCAGCTACTGGTTCCTCTGACTCTCCACGTGCAGTCGGAACTCGGGACTACATTGTAAGCTGATCTGATAAATCCCTTTTTCCATATACTCATTCTGTGAATTCTTTTAGTCTAGTGAACCCTGACCAATACAACAGGCCCTAAGAACCAGGCAGAGCCCTCTCCCACTGTAAAGCCTGGTAGATGGTAAGCCCTCCAGAAGTACCAAGAGTGTCTTGTTTAACTTTGTCTCCTAAACACCTAGCCCAGATGATGACATGCAGCTCTCAACAGGTGCTTACTAGATGACTGGATGGGTGAATCAGTCCAGAGTGAGGTCCTTAGGGAGCCACACGCTGGGCCTTGGCATATTCAAATGCAAACAGGAGCTGGGTGTGGTAGCCTGTAATCCCAGTACTACTGCTCTCTGCTTTGCAACCCAGAGAAGGGGGACAAGAGCCAGCCCAGAGGACAGCAAGGACCTTTCTGGGATTACAGATGTGCACTACCACATCTGGCTCACAGTCATCCTTTGAGTGCAGGAGGTGTGAAGAAGCATTCTTCTGGGGCCTGAACAGTGTTGATGGCAAGAGTAAATGTTTGTGATTGCAGGGCTAGCTCTCAGCATCAGCACCCAAGGGGACAAGACACCTTTGTATTGTGTGTATGTGTGTGTGTGGGGGGGGGATATTGGATTGAACCCAGGGGCGTTCTACCTCTGAACTATAACCCCAGCCCCTTTTTATTTTTTGTTTTGAAATGGGGTCTCACTAAGTTGCTGAGTCTGGTCTCAAACTTGCACTCTTCCTGTCTCAGCCTCCCAAGTACTAATTACAGGTGCACGCCACCACACCTGGTTTCTGTGCACCTTTTAACTCAGGCAGCATTTACATTTGCATTTTTTCTCCTCTGTTGTTCTGTGTTCACTTTTAAAAAATGGACTCTCTTACCTGGTTCAGGGACCATCCTGTCTAACAAAAACTACATTCTCCAAGTCCTCGTTTTGTTTTTGTTTGTTTGTTTTCTCCTCCTTTCACACTGCAAGAAACATAGAGCAAATGACATTTTTATTTTAAGAGCTGGAACTCCAACTGACAGGCTCTGTGACTCAGCATCAGCAAACTTCGAACTGGTGCACATTTTTCACCTCAATTTCTAAGGACATGCAGAAAGTTACTATTTGGTATTCTTGCCATGTTCTCAATCTTCCATTTCTAATTCTCTTTTTTTGCCATTTCTCTACTCTTCATATATAATTATACTCCTTGATTTCCTTTCACCAGCAGAGCATAGAAGTGGGCACCTTTAATCAAGGGAATGAGTGCGCTGGACCACACTGCCCGCAGCACACTGGCGAGTACAACTTGGGCGCTGGGAAATCATAATTAATAATACTTTCACAAAGTGAAATGGAGCATAATCTCTACATGCTGCTTATAAAATATTACATTACTCCCCAGTGTTCAAGTCTGTAAGAACAACTTTTTGTTTCTTTGAGAGTCTATTATGAAACAACTAACAACATAAGTTAGGAAAAGCATACACATGTGCAAAGTAAAAGAAGGGAGCACATTAGAATATTAGGTTGCATTTTTGTTCTCTTTCCATTCTCCTGTTCTCCCAAAATAATAAGAAGTATTAAAAATATCAACAAGAAGCCAGGCGTGGTGGCGCACGCTTGTAATCCCAGTACTTGGGAGGCTGAGACTGGAGGATCGCAGGTTCGCGGCCAGCCTCAGCTACTTAGTGAGGCTCTCCACAACTTAGTGAGACCCTGTTCCAAATAAAGAATAAAAATAGGGCTGGGGGTGTAGCTCGGAGATAGAATGCACTTGGGTTCAATCCCCAGTACCGCAAATACATATATATTCAACAAGAAGAAGGAAAAGAGAGTCAGGAGGCTGAATAACCCACAACTCAGGCGTGGGCTTCTGAGAGATGAAGATGATGGCTTTGTGGCATTTGTTTGTTTGTTTGGTTGATTTTGGTTTGGGTTTTATTTTTTGTTTTGTTTTGTTTGTTTTTGTTGGGATTGAACCCAGGGCCATTCTACCTCTGAGCTACACTCCTAGACCTTTTTATTCATTCATTTATTTTTATTATTTATTTATTTTATGGTACTGGGGATTGAACACAGGGGCATTCTACCTTGGAGCTACACTCCCAGCCCTATTTTTTATTCTTTATTTTGAAACAGGGTCTCACTAAGTTGTAGAGGGCCTCACTAAGTAGCTGAGGCTGGCCGCGAACCCGGATCCTTCTGTCTCAGGCTCCCAAGTACTGGGATTACATGCCTGGGCCACCACGCCCAGCGTGGCTTTGTGTTTCTACCTGTGACAGATAACTCCTGAAAATAAATGTTTCATGGTGTTGAGGAGAGAGGGTCACCACCCCCTCTGTTTGTTCTGTTAAATAAAATTTTGTAGGAGGCCGTTGACATAGATAAGGCCCTTGCACTAAGAACTAAGAGGCCAAACAAACACGGAGCTTAAGGACAGGGGCTCTAAGAGGCTCTGTAACCACTATGCAATCAAGCCAGAAGCAATTAAAGTGTCTCTGTACCTCACTCCCGTTTTCTATAAATGCTGTCAAATCACATTGATGGTGGAGTTCTCAGGACCAGTTCTGGTTCTGCAGAGTGCTTGATTTTGTTTTTTTTTTTCCCCTCTGTTTTGTTTATAATTCCTGAAATAAATTTTTATGGGTCTAAGAGTCTAAGAGCTTCTTCCTTTTCATGGTTTGCTTCTAAGTAGATAGCCCAAAATCCAAGAAGCCACCCAACACTCATATGATGGTGGTAAAATCATTTCAAGTGTTTTGTTAAAAAAATATTTGTGTGTGTGCTACTGGGGATTGAACCTAGGATTGTTCTACCACTGACCTACACCCCAGCCCTTTTTATTTTGAAACAAGGTCTCACTAAGTTACCATGCACTGGCCTCCAACCTGTGATCCTCCTGTCTCTGCCTCCTGAGTACTAAGATTACAGGCATGCACCAAAGGGCCCAGGTTTGTTGAAAATTAGGTTCAAGGCCAGCCTCTGTTACTTAGCAAGACCCTCAACAACTTAGTGAAATCCTGTTTCAAAATATAAAATAAAAAGGACTGAGGATATAGTTCAGAGGTAAAATGCCCCTGGGTTCAATCCCTAGTACCTCCCTCCAAAAATCAGGGAATATTTTCAACCTTTGTTTCACCTTTTATAGTTCTTTCAAGGACTATTTATTTCTAACTCTATTTTTTTTTCTGAAACAATAAAACATAGAGAATTAAACCAATACAGAAAGGTAAGAAACAAGCTGGAAGTCCTTTCACACCCCACTCCTGGAGATAACCTCTGTGAGGAGATCTGGGCATATCACACTGCGTGTTTAATATATATCTACAAATGTATAAAGATTTATAAGATATGGAAAAATCTGTGCTATATACATAAACATATTTGAAGGCATATGTGTGTTTTTCTGTATGTATATGCATGACTGAACATAGAAGTAAACATACTGGGCAAAATTTGAGAAATACACAGATTGTGAGGCCATATCTCTAGGTATATTTGTGTTCGCATCAATGTGTATGTCATGTACAAATACAGTCATGAGCTGCACAACATTCTGGCCAACAATTGACTGCATACATGACAGTAGTTTCTAGATGACCGTCAGAATTATTTTTATTAATTTTCCCCCAAATACAGTTTTACCTGGGGATCTTACTGAATACATATATAGATTACTGATGCCTAAAGAGCCCTTCTATCCCCTAGTAAGTCAAACTTTTCTGTTTGTCTTCTCTTAAATCTCTCTATAGGGATATTTATGAATATATTTATGGTGATAAGACCTGGTCTGTCCATTCTATTTCCTAACTAATTAGTGCTGATATAAGAAAATCATTGGCTTTTGTATATTAATGTAGATGTATCTGTCAGCATTCTTACAGCTATAATCTAAAAGATTGAACATGTAACTTGAGGAAAGAAGATTTATTCTCTTACAGTTTGGGGTTCAGTCCATGTGAGGCCAGGCACTGCGGATCTCCTGGCATGGCGGTGGGAGGCGGAGAGAGGAAGAGCACATGGGCTGTGCTCCTCACATCATGGAGGCTGGAAGCAAGAGAGGGAGCAAGTGGAGGAGGAACCACATATGATCCCCAAGGCCGAACCCCAGGGACCCACCTTCTCCAGCCACACCCAGATAAATCCATTACAATGGATTTACCCACTTCTGGGATTACAACCCTCCTGACTCAACTATATCAACCCTGAATATTAATAAATGAGTTCTTTAGGGGACATTTTATATCTAACAGTAGGGTAGTATGAATAGGGCCATCTCAGTCTTATTCATGATTTTAATATGACTGCTTTCAATGTTTCGCCATAAGTGTAACACTACATTTTGGTTTGAGAGATCTACTGTTATCATACTATGGGAGTATTCATTTGTTTCTAGTTTACTCTTATTTCTTTAAAGTCAGAACAGACACTGACTTATATCAAATGTCTCCTCTACACCTATCAGTGTGACCATAATTTTTTATATTATTTTGATCTATAAATTTTTCAAGTTATGTTAATAAATACCCTAATACTAAGCCATTCTTAAAATCCTAGAATAAACCCCATTTGGTTTTGAATACTTTTTTAGTTTACTGCTGGATTCGTATTTGTCTTGTCATTTGGGATTTTTGCATAGACATTCACATATAAAGCTAGTCTATAATTTTCTTTTTTGTACTATTACTATCAGAATTTATATGGTGGTTTTGTAAAAGGCTTTCTCTATATATACTCTGGTACACTTATAAAGGCTTCATAATTATCTCTTTTTTTTTTTTTTTTTGCGGTACCGGGGATTGAATGCAGGGGCGTTCTACCTCCGCGCTACGCCCCCGGCCCTGTTTTTTATACTTTATTTTGAGACCAGGTCTCACGAAGTTGCAGAGGGCCTCACTAGGTAGAGAGAGAGAGAGAGAGACATTGTGCGTGCGCGCACGCACATGCACGCTGAGGTTGGCCATGAACCGGGATCCTCTGGTCTCCGCCTCCCAAAGTACTGGGATTACAAACGTGCGCCACCACGCCCGGCTATAATTATCTCTTTGTTGGATATTTGAAAGCATTCACTCAGGCAAACATTGGCGCCCTTAAAGGCTCCAATGTTTCTTAAAGGCATAGCTTTTAGAAAACCTGAACACATCAAAATAAATAAGCCAGTGTGGTGGCGCATGCCTGTAATCCCAGTACTTTGGAGGCTGAGACAGGAGGATTGCAGGTTCGAGGCCATCCTCAGCAACTTAGCGAGGCCCTCTGCAACTTAGTGAGACCCTGTTTCAAAATAAAAAACAAAATAGGGCCGGGGTTGTAGCTCAGAGGCAGAATGCTCTTGAGTTCAATCCCCAGTGCCACAAAAATAAATAAATAAATAAATAAATAAATAAATAAAAATAAATAAATAAATCCAATATCATTCTGACAAATCTCAATAGTTGGCCCAGATTTGACTTAGGTAAATAAAAACGAAAGGAGACAGAGTGTAAACAGGGTACACAGCAGAGACCAGCAACATCATCCAGGACAGCAAAAGGCTCATGCTACCAGACTCCCAACACCCTGAGCAGGGCACACACAGCTACTGGTGGCACTAGAAGCCTCCCTGTCCCTCTCCAGGCAGGCCTAGTCTGGAGTGTGCTAGAGACCACTCCACCTGAGCTGGGGACATCTCATCTGTCATAGTTTCACAGCAGCAGTACAGCCTCAAGGGACAAACACACCATCTCCACCGCCACAGCCCCTCCCAGCTTGGTTCAAGCTCATTGCGGGCTTGTGCTGAGAACCAGAATGAAGGTCAGTTTTGTACAAGCCTCTGAGTCCCCTGCCAGCAACCCAGGTGTGTGAACAGCCCAGTGTGTTAAGAGCTAGATCCACCTATGTCTTAAAGATAGATAGTAGTTTCCAAAAAAGTCCACTATATGGAAAGCTATCAACTTACCAGATCATGCTCTTCTTGAAGCTGGGCTCCAGCTTCTAAAAGATCTATAGCGTACCTGATAACCCAAAAATAATTTTCTTGTCTTTAGACTTTTGTCTGCCATTTCAAACCTCACATGAAATCTTCAATAATGATGACATTAGCCATAATAAATATATTTTCAGATAACATCTATGCCCACCCCTGCTCTCTGCTCTGATGTTAGTAAAGCTGTCTTGACCCTGAAAGGAGGATAGAAGTTGAATACCAAACTTGTGATGTGGTGGAACATATGTGTCTTCACCACAGAATAGAGTGAATAAGGAGGGGAGGCAGGGAAACAGCCTGTTCAATGGAAAGTTAATGGGTTGCAAGGCTTTGTTTGGAGAATAGTAAACACAAAAGCTGGGTAATAAATTAGGGCCAGATTGTGCAGAGCAGTAAATTGGGCTGATTTTATTTCTTGCCTTCTTTTTATTAGGAAGTGACATGGACAGATTCCCATTTTGGAAAACTCCTGGCATCCATGGAAAATGTGCTGGGATGAAAGAGACAAGAGGTGGGGATACTGGAGAGAGCAGTTGAGATGAGGAAGGCTGGGGGGTGGAACAATACCTGTTGGGACACAGGAAGGGGCGAGAACACATACGTAAGATGCATTAGGAGGAAGAGTCGGTAGGACTTGTTGGCTATACTTAGAGGGATGAAGAAGAAAAAGGAACCAAGAATAAGTCCCAGTTTTATAAGACTCCCTTAGCGCAGGCTAAGGGGCAGGTCAGCTTGGAGCTCCACTGTGTGTATCCTAACCTTTGAGGTGACCTTGCAACACTCATGAAACTCACTTTTAGTCCTGACAGCATGTCTCAGAAATATTTTTTAACAACTTGAAGCAAAATTCCTTTGGTCTCTATGGGTGACTCATTGTGAGGGTCAGGTGACTACCTTCATTCCATCACCTTCAGGAAAGGCTCAATGTCAAATAGAAGGGAGGAGAGCTTCCTCAGGGCTACGGGGACAGTCAGTTTCTCAGGGAAATAAGTGTAGACATGAAGGAAGTGATTATTTCTCTATTCCAAATTCTGTCCTTTTGGAGGGTGACTATATTTGGGATTTCTCAATATCTATTTAAATTTTATTCTAATAACAGAGCATGTCAATACAATTAACTTATGTATTCTTTCATTTCAACCAATTCAATACCATATGTGAATCTGATAGGCATGTTCCTCTTTTCTCCTTTCTTCAGATCATTCTAAGAAATATTTTATATAGAAATTTGGCTTCCTAATGTAGTGTCACAGAAGACTCAGCCTCTCAAAAAATGTGGGCTTAGAAGAAAAACATTTTTAATAATCAGGAAGCCAAAAGCTCAAGGTTATTGATGACCTCTGTCTGTAGTAACAGATGGTAACACTAATTGTTGCTCAGGAGTTGCATATTGTTTTAATTTTCTCAAGGGTAAAATATGAAAGTAGACGTGTGCAGAGTTTTAATAATCCATTTCTATACTCGCCACATGAGCTTTGAAAATTATGTGATTCTTTGAAAATAATTTAAAAATAAGTAAATAACGTGCCTTCTTTTTATGAAAGAATATTACCCTTTTTGAAAGAGAAACAGTTTTAGGAGGTATCAAAAAATATCACAACTTAGAAAAACTCATTTGAAATTATGTTGTTTATTTGCATATGAATGAGATGCTATTTCTGTTCATTTTGATAAAATCAGCATTCTGCTTCCAGTAATATTCAGAGATTTGAATATCAAACTCTCATTGCAAGTCCCTTTAATGAAGAGGTTCTACATTTCTCACAATTTAAAAAGACTCAGAACTCACCCCTTGTTCATTGGCTCCTTTGGTGTATTTTAATAATAGTTGGAACTATTGGAATAGTTGGAATAATAGTTCCAACTTTTTTTTGTGGTACCGGAGATCCCAGCCCTATTTTTTATCCTTTATTTTGAAACTGGGTCTCATGAAGTTGCAGAGGGCCTTACTAAGTAGCTGAGGCTGGCCGTGAACCCACATCCTCCGGTCTCCGCCTCCCAAGTACTGGGATTACAAGCGTGCACCATCACGCTGGGCTCTAGTTCCAACTATTATTAAATAGTTGGAAGATAAAATATCTCCTTGCACCCATCCCATCTGGGTCAGTTGACTTAGATCTGATTTTCTTCAGAGAAAAATTGATTTGACACATCATTATGTGGAGTGATCCTACAGTTCTGACTTCTCTGAGCTTTAACAAGAGTTTATATTTAGGAAGAAGCAGAGTGTCCCTAAGGGAATACTTGTGGGGTTGTGGGGTGAGAAATGAGTATTAGCATCCTACAGATGAGTCTAAGACATCCTAGTGATGGAGCAGGTGGCTAACTGGTAAAGACTCTTTGTCTCATGACGTCCTTGATCTGTCCTTGCAGAGTCGGAAGTGTCTTCATCAGGAGTTTTGTTGTGTGCAATGCCTCTTTCAAAAGGATGGGAGGCTGGCAGAGAGAATGCCTTGGGAGAGCGTCTAGTTTAGGATGATGCAAAGTAATAAATGAGCAAGTTTGAGCCAAGAGCTTTGAGTGTCATGTTCCTTCAGCAAGGCGTTCTCGGGGAAAAGGGCCCTGTTAAGAGGAATTTTCCTGTCTGTGTCTCATCTTTTCTTTCCCTCCTCCTC
>PVJS01064067.1:0-10326 GCA_004027185.1 Glis glis | reverse complement strand
GAGAGAGAGAGAGAGAGAGAGAGAGAGCTGAGGCTGGCCGCGAACCCGGATCCTCTGGTCTCCGCCTCCCAAAGTACTGGGATTACAAGCGTGCGCCACCACGCCCGGCGTATTCATATTAATATACCTCATTTTCAAGGCCTCACATTCTGTCTTCCACTTGATATAATCTATTAGTGAGACTTTCGACTGAATTTTTTATTTGATTTGTTTTCATTTCCAAGATTTCTGCTTGATTCTTTTTCAGAGCCTCTATCTCTTTATTGAAATGCTATATTTCCTCTCTGCATTTTATCTCTTAGTTCATTCCCTAGATCTTCTTATAGTTCATTGATCATTTTAATAATCAACTTTTAAAATTCTTTATCTGGCATTTCCTACATTTTGATGTCAATGGGATCAGTTATTGGAATGTTATGAGCTTGTTTTCTGTATTTATATGTTGATATTTTTGCATCTGCTGGGATGGATAGCTCTTCCACAGTTATATGAAGGACTTTTTAATGAGCTGCTTTCTCTTTACTATGTACCCAGGGTGGGGTCAAAACTCCCTCTCGATGTGATCACAATGCTATGTTCAGTACCTAGCACTACTTTCATCACCAGTAACTGTGACCTCTTCAGAGCAAATTTATATACTAGTAAACCTTAAAAAAAAGTACTGACAATGTTCTTCAAAACTCAACTAATTCAAAAATAGAAAATGGGAGTAATGCTCTAGAATAGGCTGAGAAAATTAGTCACTAAAGAAAGAAAATTACTATTTTTACTATTAATTTTTATAGCATGAAAAAGAAGGAGAAAAAATGTGAAAAAGAGGAAAAAGGCGGGGGAGACAGAAGCAGATAGTACGAGAAGAGAAGAGACAAAATAGGAGAAAGTATAACAGTGAGCAAGGATAAAAGAAAGAACAAACCTAATTAACACATTAAAAAATTAAAAGAAATATATACAATTGGAATAAGGAATATTATAGCAAATAATGGGGGACATATCAAACCAATACAGAAGATAATATCAATGAAATAAAAATGTACAGTAGAGAGTATTAAATCATTCCTTGCTGAGCTATTTGAGATGGAGAGATTTCTTATTGGGCCTTTCAGACTTGGATTTCATTGTGGGAGGCTTAGTAAATGTCTACAACTCCTGGACTTGATCTCTAAGTTTCTTTGGGCATGGAGGTAGCAAGCACACCAGCCATCTCTCTGCTGTGTTGGCGAGCTGTCTAATAAATCACATCTCCAGCCCTGCCCCTGGCTTGAATAAGAAGCCAGTAAAACAGTTTTTCAATGTATTTTCTTTACCCCCAGTACTTTCACCCAGCTCCATTGGAAAGAGGAAGGATTGTGGAGAAGGGAGATAGAGTGTTCACTAAGCCTTTAATGTACAATTGCTGACTTCTTTTGGTTTAACCCAAGTGAGACTGTCAGTCCTGTGGGCATGCCTCTGGGTTGTGGATGGCTTTGACTTTGAGTTGGGAAGGAAGTAGCTCCAAGAATGGGAGAGCTGTTTCCAGATGTCGCTATGTTCCTAGAATTGAAATAATAGTGATGGCTAATTGAGACGGCTTTCTACTGGGTTTTAGTCAATTATTTGACAAGGTAAAGAGATGTGCAAAAAGGGAATAAATTTGGAGTTAAGCCTTGATACTCTTGATAGAGAACGTGACATTGCTCCTCAAATAACGAGCCAAGTAAAGGGGTTCTTTGGGAGAGGTTTGTTCTGAAGGCAGCAAGGAATGTACAGGAGCCTCTTTTTCTGAGAACACACATGGTTCCATCTCATTAGAAGCCAGAGGCTACACTAGATAAGTAGTTCTAATTTTGTGCCCATAATCCATAGCAAGAAGTGCATTTTATATACCTTGTACACATACACACACACACACACACACACACACACACACACAAACTTTTTTTTGCGGTACCGGGGATGGAACCCAGGGGCGTTTTACCTCCGAGCTACACCCCCGGCCCTATTTTTTATACTTTATTTTGAAATCAGGTTTCACGAAGTTGCAGAGGCCTCACTAAGTAGCTGAGGCTGGCCGCGAACCCAGATCCTCCGGTCTCCGCCTCCCAAGTACTGGGATTACAAGTGTGTGCCACCACACCCGTCTACACACTAACTTTTTATGAAACAATTTTTACTCTTACTAATTGGAACACATTCTGACATTTTCTTTGTATTTCTTTTAAAAAAATACTTATTGTAATCCATTACATTGATCTTAGAAACCACTTATCACTTGTGACCTGCAATTTGAAACACCATATTAAATAGATCTTGTGGTCTCTTCTTTAATAATTTTTAATAATTAGATCATAATCTTTCATAATTAGACTACTAAGGATACAGCTTTGACAGTCTCTACCTTTCATGCTTTATTTTATTTATTTATTTTTGGTACTGGGGATTGAACCCAGGGACATTCTACTTCCGAGCTACAGCCCCATCCCTATTTCATTTTTATTTTGAAATAGGGTCTCACTAGGTTGATGAGAGTCTCACTACTTGCAAGAGGCTATTCTCAAACCTGCAATCCTCCTGTCTCAGCCTCCCAAGTACTGGGATTACAAGTGTGTGCCACCATGCCCGGCTCATGCTTCATCTTAAAGTATTGAAGGAGCATGTATTTAGGGGTAGTCTTATAGGGAAAATATTTGCTTTTTACGTATTCTTTACTTCCTTCTGGAGTTCATTACATTCCACAATTGAAAGATGCCTTTTATAAAGACTGAAGTGGATCTTCCAGTGTATAATATGTTTATTAAAGACTTACCAGTAATAAATGTGATGTAATATTATGAGAGAGCTTAATCCTAGTGTTTACTATATATTATCACTTTCACTGCACACATATTTATTATTTTAAAATTTTATTTTTAAATGAAATAAAGCAAGTTGCAATGTAATCTTTCTCTTGTGTTAGTGTTTGTACTTTATCAAACTCTTAAGTATGCACTTGTATTGTCAGAGTGTTTTTACAACTGAACTGGTAACAGTGACTGTTTTAGGAGAAAAAAACTGGGGCACTGGGATTCTATTTATGGAGTCATATTACTTCTGTTGCATTTGTTTTTATACAATTTGGGAGGAAAATGCTATATTACCTTAGAGAAAATGTTAGTGCATTTAGTTAACACTTCTGTAAAATAAGTGGATTGAATTAATATGATCTCTGAGATTCCTTTCACTCTAAAAGTACAGGATTCTAAACTATTATTTTGTGTGCTCAAGCTAGTCAGTCTGTACCCAAAGCAAGATGAACAGAAATGGTTACTACTATTGAGGAATTTGTATTTTCAAAAGAATGGGTGTTAGAATATATATATTCATCTCAGACAGGATATAAGAAATATTTTATCATTAATAGAAAAGCTTGGCTATCTTTAGCAGATGGAGTTGTTCTAGGTAGCCTTTAAAAATTAAGTTAGCTATTTTAAGAATACTTTTAGATGGAAACCTATCTAAAATAAACTATATGCTTCTCTACTTGACCAGGCAGCACTATGAACACAATGGACACATCATCATTATGAACTGCAGTCCCCAGCAAGACAGTGTCACAGCAGTATCATTAGAGTCCCTTGAGGGGCATAGGGCTGTTTCTCCTGAATTAGTGAATTTTCCCTGCATTTTTTAGTAGTATTATTTTTCTGGATTCCTTGGTAGGTTACATTGTTGACCTCTCTCAGAATGCTGATTTGGAGAAGAAACTACTTGTTCCACTTCACATTCACTGGTCTAATTAATATATTAGACTTAGAAAAAAAAGAAATCAGTTAATACTATTTTTTAGAATAGTATGCAAAGAGCCGTGGTGGCGCACGCTTGTAATCCCAGTACTTGGGAGGCTGAGACAGGAGGATCATAGGTTTGAGGCCAGCCTCTGCAACTTAGCGAGGCCTTCCACAACTTCGTGAGACCCTGTTTCCAAATAGGAAATAAAATTGGGTTGGGGGTGTAGCTCAGAGGTAGAATTTTTCTGGGTTCAATCCCCAGTGCCGCACACACACAAAAAGAATATTGTGCAAAGTGTTAATGGGCTCCAAGTTTGTCCTCACCTTTGAATAGCATTTTAATTGATGGACTTTGTAATAGCATCTACTTCAGCTGCTCAGAGCTCTTACTGTTATTAGTTCTTGGTTCTTGTCTGTGTTCCTAATAGGTGTGATTGCCTAGTAGCTGGGAACATGTCCTAGAAATAGCTAAAAGGAATGTGCAAAGATGTCAAGAAATGGAGAAGAACACACTAACAGGAAAACAATGAAATATGAAGAGCATTAAATGAATAGTCACAGATTGTGTGTGTGTGTGTGTGTGTGTGTGTGTGTGTGTGCGCGCGCTACTGGGAATGAACCCAGGGGTTTTATACCTCTGAGCTACACCCCCAACCTGATTTATTTTTCATTTTGAAACAGGGTCTTGGTAGTTACCACATGCTAGTCTTGAACTTGTGATCCTCCTCTCTCAGTACTGGGATTAAAGGCATGCGTCATTGTGCTCAGCTTTTAAATACTAGGGGTTCTGTCAAGAAATCACAAATTATTAGCATATATATTGAAGAATAGTTATAATGTAATTCTTCTTGTTCAAGAAAAGATTAAAAGTTAGAAGGATCTAGAAAAAACAAAATTCTTCTCCACATAACAAATTGCTAAAAAAAGGAAAATTAGAGCACATAGCTACATTTTTATCTTTATTTTTAAAATACCAAATTTGTGTTATATATTTATATCAATTACCTCATTTGATTCTCATAATCTAACTGGGGTTATAACCTTCACAGCTAAAGACCCAGAGTGCATCTGGACTGCTTGACCCCAGGGGTAGCAATCACTGTGTGCCGGGAATGGGGAGCAGCAATCACAGAGATGATTGTAAATAATATCCCCCAGAGATGGGCACCTGGCCACTGACAGTTCATTGCAAAGCTTTCTTCCTCTATAGAGTTTTTCAGTTCTTGTGACAATGTGGAGATATAATTAGCATGTTTAAAAAAGTCTTAAAATAAACTCTGGGAATAGAATTGGGAGGCGAGAAGCATTGACCCCACCCCCAGCAGCTGTGCAGGAATTTTCTGATTCATCAGTTGAGGCAGACTCAGGCCTGGAGACCATGGACACCATCAAAGCATTCGGAATATGCATCTACTGTTACGGTTTGGAGGTATTTATGCTATCATAAATGGTAGACTGTATCTTGTGATGCATTTGACACAACCAAAAGGCATCACATCAAGGAATAAAATCTTCTGAGGGAGGAAGGCTCAAAAACCTAACCAAAACTAACTCTAAAGTGAACTCAATTTTAAAATGAAACCAACCCACCCGGCCCAACCCCCATGAAGCAAGGTCAGGTTTTACAGAGGTTCATCCATGAAGGAGAGATGGGCCAGGGATGGAACATAGTAGGAAATTTGCATTATATTTAGTCTGAGCAAAATGGTTAACTTAGCATGTTATGTAATTTTCCTGGACGCATTAGTTGTATGTAGCCTTGATAATACCACAGCCATGCAGACTGAAGGAGGCCGAAGCCATCAGCAAGAGGGGACAAAAGTGGCCTTCTGTGCAGTTCCAAGGGCCTGTCTCATGGCAGTCACCATGGGTTATACTTTATGTGTTTATTAATCATCTGAAAGAGAGAACAAGCAGAATACTAATCACAGCTGCTGAGAAAACTAAATCAGGAGATGTTACAAGCTTTGATAAATGGCCAGGGTATGAACAGCAGTATGGTTCAAAAAGACCAAAACAAATCAGAAATATGGGATGGAAAAAAAATGAAACTGTTCTCGAAAAGATGTAAACAAATATCTGGCAAAAATCACAGCAGAAACATTTGCTGGAGAAGAGGAACTATGGAGACGTGGGATTACTTGTAGTAACCCAAGAAGAGAGCTGGGAGAAATGTGGCGAAGCTTGTGGTGAATGTTAACAATGAAGAGCACTGTCAGAGCTGGCGTGGGAGCACCGAGGGGAGGGAGGGTCATGGTCCCTCACAAGTGTGGCTGGAATGACTCCGAGACAATTGTATTCCATTTTGAGAACCGAAATAAACAAATGATGTTGACAGTCTTAAAGGGAACCCAGATATAAATAATGAAAATGATTAATGGGAGGGAGGGATTGATTTATGAAGAAAGATTTATGGAGTGTATCATGTGGTTAAGCAATGGCAAAAGACAATATTGTACAGTGTGGAAATGATGACAATAGTTATGCTTCAGAGTTGGATGTAAAAAGGTTAAAAAAGAAAATACAAGGATAAAGTGGGCTAGAATGAATTAACACAAGGGAAAACATAAGATTAAATTTTAATTAGTGCTGATCAAATTAGTGTTAAGATCACTGCTTATCTTTTTTTTTTTTTGGTATTGGGGATTGAACCCAGGGACATTCTACCTTTGAACTACAAGCCCAGCCCTTTTTACTTTTTATTTTGAAACAGGGTCTCGCTAAGTTGCTGAGGGTCTTGCTAAATTGCGGAGGCTGCCCTGGAACCTGCAATCTTCCTGTCTAAGCCTTGCAAGTACTGGGATTTCAGGTGTGCACCACCACACCTGGTGACCACTGCCTATTTGGATGGAAAGCTTCTCAATAACAAATCAACTTTTGAAGGTAAATGCTGAATCCATATCAGTTATAACATTATAGCCAGAAAGGCCACTGAAAAGAATAATACCATCCAGGTGGCAATATGTATAGAACAAATGGATCTCTTTTATTGTATTTTGCTGATTCTCTTTGACCTATGTGCAAACAAGCTTGCTTTTAACAGAATTCTAAAGCAGGTGCTTTTGTCAGCTTAATAAGGAGAAATATCAAGGGGGAAAAAAAAGCCCTTTCTTATTCCTATTTTAAGCAAAACTGTAGTATCATTTTCTATACTCACATCTTACCGAATGACCTCCCCCCATCCAGAAATTATGTGTAAGTGGAAAGGAAAAAAATGAAAGAAGCTAAAGGCATTACGTAGCTTTAAAAGACATCTGCCTACTTATCTTCATTTTAGTAGACAGGACAGTTTATTGTTTTAAAAACACTTATTGGGCTATTCTCTGTCATTGATTGAAAAGACAAAGAAATGTTTTTCTAAACTATGCAAGTTGGCATTTTAACATGATATTTTAAGACTGAGAATGTAAGATAATCCAATTTTGTTCCCACTTTCTCTTTATAGAAGTAGGTATTTGTTGAAGGAAAACATGACATTCAGTATAGAATCAAGCACGGAATAAGATAAGTACCCTGCCCAAGAGTCTCCAGTCTGATCAGAAACTCTTAGAGAAATGAGGCCCACTTCAGCATCATTATAAGTGGCACTTTGCATATTACTGGCAAAGTTGGAGGAGCGAGCCAGAGTCTGAAGGAGACTGGGTTATGTTGTCAAATGTGTGCTAGAGCAAACCCTCTAGTCTGATGGAGAAGGAAGCTACTTAGTTAATGGTAAGCTACATTTAAATGGAAAAATTTAAATGTTGCATGGTTTAGCTTGAGGTTAAACTTGAAGCCAAGCTTTGACTCTTTGTTGGCATATCTGTAATGAAATCATAACAAATTACAGTGATCTTGGGTTTCATGGTATCAGTAGGTGATATATAATCATAACCTAATGACTGCCTAGCACATCATTTGCACTTAGATACTTATTAAATGAATGAATGAATGAATGAGTAGGGGCAAATGACTACCCCATATGGGAGAAGGAGGTGGTTCAATAGTTAATCCTGAAAGTCTCCATGTGTTAAGTCAACATGTAGCATCTCTCATTGCCACAGGATCAATCGAATGGGACTGTGTTGCTCCTTCCCATTTTTATATTTCTCTTGTACTGTTATATAAGTCACATATTATTGTTTTCAATACCCATTTGAATTCACCAGGTATTTACAGAGTTCTTACTCAGTACAAAGTACTGGACTATGTACTGGGGACCCAGGATGAATAAAACAAATTTCTCTTCTCCAGCAGTTTACAGTTTAGTTGGGAAGATAAGCGGACAAGTTATATACAACTATAACTACATATAAAATAAAATTTACAACACATTAATATAATTCATTGAGATGAGTGTCATAGAAGGCGTTTGTGTCAGGAGTCACAGAAGTACAGAGAAGAAGATCTAAATCTGGGGTGTAACAGACATGTCCTCCAAGTACATCTCTTGGCCTTCACCTTGACCTCAGTGCTATGTACACATGCATTTAGAGGAGAGGATGATTTACCCTAGACCTCGTACTTTTCTACCCTCTACATTCTACGGTACACAGAGACATCCCTTTTCGTAGGCAAGTTTGGCTTTTAGTGTTCTTATAATTACTTGCCAGTAAAGACAAAATAGTTTGCTTAAAATTCATTTGTGACTTCTGTATGCAATGCTAACTTGTTGGTCTGTTTCCATCATGTCCTGAAGAAATTATTTAAAATGAAATTGGTTGGCAGGAATGCTTGATTTCATGTGTCAAATAAAAAGACCCACTAAAAACTATTTATTCTCAGCAGGATGGTAGCATGTGAAATTGCTGGTTTGCAAAATTCATTTTAATCTATTATTTTTTATCAGCAGATTTTGTTGTCAGTAAGCAGTAAAAGGTATGCTGGGTAAAAATACAGTATAGTTTGTAGTCTGTAATACCTAAAAAATCTACTTAGCAACATATTAGGTATGCTTTATTCAGTATGCATAACACTGAGGTTTTTAATTTAATTTATGTTTCCGTTGACTGAATGTAAATAAATAAAAAGTAGGAAGTTCTTTGCATACCACTCTCTTGGGGGAAGGCAGTATAGAGATAACCTGCACTTTGATCACTTTATTTTACAATCAGTATCTTAGATGGCAGATTTAAGACAGGTTCTGTAGATTGCTGTTTGGCTTTTATTACGAAGGCCTGATGTGAACAGGATATATACCACAATATAATATTACTATCCATCTTGTACTTCAACCACATATGAGTGCCCAATAGTAAATCACCTGTAGCTAGATACTAGATAATGTGTTTTATAAATCCCCTCTCCTTGGTCTCTGTTTGAGTTTAAGTATACATGAATTACCATGTTGAAGTATAGTTAGACTGTCATCAGCTCCATTATCCACCTCCATTTTCAAATTAAGTATAGTAATACAGGGAATGAAAATATGTATCCCTCTTCCTTTTGAAATCTGTAAATCATATTATACTTTGGCAAATAGATTTGAAGCCTATTGCCTGCCAAGCTGCCCCAAACTAGAGAAAGATCAGTAGAAGAAAACACTATGCACTTGGTACAGTGCATAGTCAAAGAAAAGCAATTAACATAGAGGGAAGCACACAGGACTTTAATGCAGTTGTCCTGATTTCCTGGGAGATCTGGACCAATTGCTTGATTGCAGAGGTTCCATCAGAGGTCATGTCTAGTTGAAGCTTTCTACTTAGGACTTTCAAACACATTGTACTTGTTAGGAACGACTTCCTGTAATTGACATAGAATTAATGTTATTTGTAGTTGGGACATTTCTTTAGATGGGTTGATATATGTAAAGTGCATAAAACAGTACCTGGCATTTAGTAATAAGCAATTGTTGCTGGTGGTGATGAGACTAAGAGAAGCATTTTAATCAGGCTGAGACTGGGGTGAGACAAAGGGCACTTGCTGGAACCCGAGAGTCAGGGTCTCCTCAGATTTGTACCCTGAGCAACTCGTTTGCTTCAACTTAGTCCTGGACTCGATTTTTAATTATATGTTCCTAATCTTATTAAAAAAAGAACTGCATAATTACATTTTATTCAGTTTATATACCCATAGGCTCTTACTGATAGCCCTTAGGTATTAATTATGGGTACTCACTAAAATTTATGTTTGAGACACAAATAAGAGATTAAACTTTGTGACTATATTAATCTATACAGTTAATAGACATTTAAAATGTACGTGTTATATAAAGCATATATATGCAAAATTATTCATAAACACAAACACTGTACTGTATATAGTAATCATATTATGCTATCTGACATAATTTAGGATAAGCTAGTCATAAAATAATCACATATCAAGTTACTATATATAGTTATTATTATATATAGTTATATATTGTTATATATATAAATTGCTCTCTCTATATATATACATATATATTGTGTGTGTATGTAAAAACTCACCAGGGTACATGCCTTGTACCCACATAGAAGCCGTCTTTCTTTTTTTTTTTTTTGCGGTACCAGGGATTGAACTCAGGGGCGTTCTACCTCCGAGCTACACCCCCAGCCCTGTTTTTTTTTTTTTGGCAGTACCGGGGATTGAACCCAGGGGCATTCTACCTCCGTGCTAC
>PVJS01064066.1:0-10312 GCA_004027185.1 Glis glis | reverse complement strand
GAAAGAAAGAAAGAAAGAAAGAAAGAAAGAAAGAAAGAAAAAGAAAGAAAGAAAGAAAGAAAGAGAAAGAAAGAAAAGAAAAGAAAGAAAAAAGAAAAGAAAAGAAAAGAAAGAGAAAAAGGGAGGGAGGGAGGGAACAAAATGAAAGCAGATTAGGTAGCTAGCCTGAGTTTACATGACTATAATGACAAAACTGAGGCTAATTCTTTGACCAGTGTTCTTTTCATTATACCACACTAGCTTTCAACAAACATCACTCCTTCCTAAGTAGTGTTTTATTTGGATACCTAATTCAGATTCACTGCAACAATGGTGCCCTTCTTCTCTGGAGCATCAGGCTACATCATACCGTGCAGATAATAGCTTGAAGAATCTAGTGAGCAGTTGTACCCCTTACCTCTCTAGATCTACTTTTAAGATGCTGCTTTTCAAACTTAGCTTTGATCAACAAAGCTAGGTCATCTAAAATGCAACATCATCAGCCGGGGCGTGGTGGTGCACGCCTCTAATCCCAGCATTTTTTTTTTTTTTTTTGGCGGTACCGGGGGTTGAACGCAGGGGCGTTCTACCTCCGTGCTACGCCCCCGGTCCTATTTTTTATACTTTATTTTGAAACCGGGTCTCACAAAGTTGCGGAGGGCCTCACTAAGGAGAGAGAGAGAGAGAGAGAGAGACAGGGAGAGAGCGAGCGAGAGAGCTGAGGCTGACTGCGAACCTGGATCCTCCGGTCTCCGCCTCCCAAAGTACTGGGATTGCAAGCGTGCGCCACCATGCCCGGCCTAATCCCAGCATTTGGGAGGCTGATACAAGAGGATCACAGGTTTAAGACTAGCCTCAAGCAGGGTGTGGTGGTGCACGCTTGTAATCCCAGTACTTGGGAGGCTGATTCAAGAGGATCGCAGGTATGTGGACAACCTCAGCAAGTAGTTAGACTCTCATCAACCTAATGAGACCCTGTTCCCAAATAAAAATAAAATAGGGCTGGGGTTGTAACTCGAAGGTAGAATGCCTCTGGGTTCAATCAACAGTGCCACCAAAAAAAAAAAAAAAAAAAAAAAAAGAATACCCTCAGCAACTTAGCAAGACCCTGTTTCAAAATAAAAAATTAAAAGGGCTGCAGGTATATCTCAGAGGTAGAATGCCCCTGTGTTCCATCCCGAGTACCAAAAAATAAAATAAGATAAAATACAGCTTCATGAACTTTTTTTTTTTTTTGCAATACTGGGGATTGAACCCAGGCAGGGGCATTCTACCTCCGAGCTCCACCCCCAGTCCTATTTTTTATTCTTTATGTTGAAACAGGGTCTCACTAAGTTGCAGAGGACCTCACTAAGTAGCCGAGGCTAGCCGCGAACCCGGATCCTCCTGTCTCAGCCTCCCAAGTACTGGGATTACAAGCATGTGCCACCACGCCTGGCAGCTTCATGAACTTTTAAGGGGGTAACTTCTTCCCCTAATTGAATACTAGTCCAGAAACTAATGAGTAGAAGCTGGTCTTCTGTATCTGCTTAACCTTTCAGCCTGAATTTATGTTTATGAAACAAATACTGGTATACCAACTTCCATTATTCACACTGGCAGTAACTATGGCAACTTCTCAATTCTTTGGGAGATCCTACTCCATTGATAAACCACAGTGAGGCTTACTGCTGTTTATTGCCACCTCTTTCATAGGCCTCCCTACCCATTCCTCAGACCCAACAAACTGGACTTTTCACCAACATTAAATCTATTTGTAGAGTCAGGCGTGGTGGTGCATGCCTGTAATCCCAGGATTTGGGAGGCTGAGACAGGAGGATTGCAGGTTCGCGGCCAGCCTCAGCAAGTACTGAGACTCTCATCAACTTAGCAAGACCCTGTTTCAAAATAAAAATAAAATAGGGCTGGGGGTGTAGCTCAGAGGTAGAATGCCCCTGGGTTCAATCCCCAGTACCACCACCAAAAATAAAAAACTATTTGTACAGCTGGGTGTGGTGGCACATGCCTATAATCCTAGTACTTGGGAGACTAAGACAGAAGGATTGCAGGTTTGAGGACAGCTTCAGCAACTTAGCATGACCCTCAGCAATTTAGCAAGACCCTGTTTCAAAATAAAAAATAGCCAGGTCTGGTGGCACAATCCTATAATCCCAGTATTTAGGCAGAGAGACAGGAGGATCGGTTTGAAGCCAGCCTCAACAACGTAGCAAGGCACTGTTTCAAAAGAAAAAATAAAATAGGAGCCAGGCATGGTGGCACACACTTGTAATCCCAGTACTTGGGAGGCTGAAACCAGAGGATCCGGGTTCACGGCCAGCCTCAGCTACTTAGGCCCTACACAATTTAGTGAGACCCTGTTTCAAAATAAAGAATAAAAAATCGGGCCGGGTGTGGTGGCGCACGCTTGTAATCTCAGTACTTTGGGAGGCGGAGACCGGAGGATCCGGGTTCGCGGCTGGCCTCAGCTCTCTCGCTCTCTCTCTCTCCCTGTCTCTCTCTCTCTCTCTCCTTGGTGAGGCCCTCCGCAGCTTCGTGAGACCCGGTTTCAAGATAAAGTATGGAAAGTAGGGCCGGGGGCGTAGCGCAGAGGTGGAGTGCCCCTGCGTTCAATCCCCAGTACCGCAAAAAAAAAAAAAAAATCGGGCTGGGGGTATGGCTCAGAGGTAGAATGCCCCTGGGTTCCATCCCCAGTACTTCAAAAAAAAAGAAGAAAAAATAAAATAGGGCTGGGGGTTTGGCTCAGAGGTAGAATTTCCCTGGGTTCAATCTCCAGTACCTCTAAATAAATAAATAAGTAATAAGGCTAGGGATATAGCTCAGAGGTAGAACACCCCTGGGTTTAATCCCCAGTATCACCAAAAACAAAAACAAAAACCTACTACTTAAACTAAATCAGCTCTAGGGCTGGGGGTGTAGCTCAGTGTTAGAGCACTTGCCTAGCAGGTATGAGGTCCTGGGTTCAATCTCCAGTCTCTCTCTCTCTCTCTCTCTCTCTCTCTCACACACACACACACACATGCGCACATACACACACACACGCACGCACACACACACAACTAAATCAGCTGATTTTATACGAATATGAGGTGCAAGTGTTCTTTATCCTTTACCCCTTTCACTCTAACATATATACAACCCAGTCCGGTGCTCAGAATTGAATCTCAGTGGCAGTCTCTAATGGCCATATTTTTAGTGACATCAAAGACATAACTAGAGATTAGGTTTATTTGTACAGAGGGAAACTGGTCTCTTTCCTGCCAAAATTCGGATTCTCTTGACTCTCAAGAGAGTAGATTATTGCTGAGCATGGTGGCGCATGCTTGTAATTCCAGTCAGTACTTGGGAGGCTGAGACAGAAGGATCGCAGGTTCATGGCCAGCCTCACCTGCTTAGCCTTCCACAACTTAGTGAGACCCTGTTTCAAAAAATAAGGAATAAAAAATAGGACTGGGGTGTAGCTTGGAGGTAGAATGCCCCTAGGTTTCATCTCCAGGACTGGAAAAAAAAAGGAGAGAGAGATTATTAACCCAGATTAGTCAGAAGATCATCAGTCCACATCTTGAACATTTGGACATCTCTGTCTTGGGGGAACTGGATAAGTACAAAAGTGCTGCTGTAGCCGGGTGTGACGGCACACACCTGTAATCCCAGTAGTTGAGAGGCTAAAACAGGAGCATCACAGGTTTGAGGACAACCTCAGCAAGTAGTGAGACTCTCATCAACCTGGCAAGATCCTGTTTCCAAATAAGAAGTAAAATTGGGATGGGGGTATAGCTCGAAGGTAAAATGCCTCTAGATTCAATCCCCAGTACCACCAAAAAAAAAAAAGTCCTGCTATTTAAGCTGTGGCTTCCCACTGCATTCTGTTTAAAGTTGCTTTGTTCATAATCTACCTTTTGTAGCAAGAGAAAATAAATGGCAAGATTTCTCTAATAGGTAGTAAAGTGTTTGATTTAGGTAGAAAAGGCCATTAGTTTGTCTTGCAGAACTCAAGCTTTAATGTTTAATGAGCAGCCTCATCCATTGTCACTGTTGTATTCCATTACTCCACAGACATGCATATTTGAATCCTCTCAGTATACTGGCCTTTGTCCATTGAGACAGAGCTATTGGCTCTCATTTCAGGCCTGGTTCTGTTCCTAGAAAATACCTGATTTATGCTTCTTTCTTGTTTTCCCTTCTGCTTTTGGCATTACAAGAAAAGGGGTTAGCCGGGCGTGGTGGCGCACGCTTGTGATCCCAGTACTTTGGGAGGCGGAGACCGGAGGATCCGGGTTCGCGGCCAGCCTCAGCTCTCTCGCTCTCTCTCTCCCTGTCTCTCTCTCTCTCTCTACTTAGTGAGGCTCTCCGCAACTTCGTGAGACCCAGTTTCAAAATAAATAAAAGTATAAAAAAATAGGGCCGGGGGCGTGGCGCAGAGGTAGAATGCCCCTGCGTTCAATCCCTGGTACCGCAAAAAAAAAGAAAAAAGAAAAAGAAAAGGGGTTAAATTCGGGGAAAGCAAGAATGTTTTACAATCCCCTCTTTTAACTCTACAGAGAGAAGCACTGAGGGTGTGTGTGTGTGTGTGTGTGCACACATATACATACATACATACATACATATATACCTCTACTTGGGATGGCATGTTCCTAAGCAGCTGCACCAGCTTGTTTCTTAGCTCCCCATGGTTGGCTCATCTAATAAAAACAAAAATAGTGACCCTAGCATGTATTTTTCCCTTTTTCCCTACAGTACCTTTGGAGTAGGTATTCTGATAGAGTGATGTCTTCTTTAGTATTTACTCCCTTAAGAAAAATACCTTTCTTAGGCTGAGACAGGTGGATTGAAGGTTCCAGGCCAGCCTTGGCAACTTAGTGAGGCTCTCAGCAACTTTGTGAGACCCTGTTTCCAAATAAAAAATAAAATAGGGCTGGGGGTGTAGCTTGAAGGTAGAATGTCTCTGGGTTCCATCCCCAGCACAAAAGAAAAAAAAAAGGAAAAATACCTTTATTAGAATAGCTCTCTGAGAGCTGGGCATGGTGGCATGCACTTGTAATCCCAGTACTTGGGAGTCTGAGACAGGAGGATCGCAGGTTCGTGGCCAACTTCAGCTACTTAGTGAGGCCCTCTGCAACTTAGTGAGATCCTGTTTCAAAATACGAATAAAGCCTGGCATGGCGGTGCACTCTTGTAATCCCAGTACTTGGGAGGCCAAGAGAGGAGGATCGCAGGTTCGCGGCCAGCCTCAGCTACTTAGTGAGGCCCTCCGCAACTTAGTGAGACCCTGTTTCAAAATAAAGAATTAAGCTGGGTGTGGTGGCGCGCGCTTGTAATCCCAGTACTTGGGAGGCGGAGACTGGAGGATCCGGGTTCACAGCCAGCCTCAGCTGCTTAGTGAGGCCCTCTGCAACTTTATGAGACCCGGTTTCAAAATAAAGTATAAAGCCGGGAGTGGTGGCGCACGCTTGTAATCCCAGTACTTTGGGAGGCGGAGACCGGAGGATCCGGGTTCGCGGCCAGCCTCAGCTCTCTCGCTCTCTCTCTCCTTGTCTCTCTCTCTCTCTCTCTCCTTAGTGAGGCCCTCCGCAACTTCGTGAGACCCGGTTTCAAAATAAAGTATAAAAAATAGGGACGGGGGCGTAGTGCGGAGGTAGAACGCTCCTGCGTTCAATCCCCGGTACCGCAAAAAAAATAAAATAAAATAAAATAAAGTATAAAAAATAGGGCCGGGGGTGTAGCTTGGAGGTAGAATGCCCCTGGGTTCAATCCCCGGTACTGCAAAAAAAAAAGAAAGAAAGAAAGAATTAAAAATAGGGATGGGGGTGTAGCTCAGAGGTAGAATGCCCCTGGGTTCAATCCCCAGTTATACACACACAAAAAATAGGAGAGCTCTCTGCTCTCTGAGCCTAGAGCCTTTGAAGCTAGCAATTGGAATGCAGTTTTCTATTTGTTTTTGGTGGGTTGGTGGTGAAAAAGAGGGAGCCAAAGCTACTATCATTGATGTCTAACTGTTCCCCGTATGCATATCAAAATCTTTATAATTATTGCTATATGGTTCCTTAGATCAGTAAATTTTGGGGTAGGGAGATGAAAGGAAAATTATCGGTTCTTGGTTTCTTATTAAATAAGAAGCAATAAGAGATGTGTGTGGTGGTGCACGCTTGTAATCCCAGTACCTGGGAGGCTGAGACAGGAGGATTGCAGGTTTGCGGCTAGCCTCAGCAACTTAATGAGACCCTCCACAACTTAGTGAAACCCTGTTTCAAAATAAAAAAATAAAATAGGGTTGGGGGTATAGCTCAGAAGTAGAATGCCCCTGTGTTCAATTCCAAGTAATACACACACACAGAAGCAGTAAGGACTCAATAGAACAAAATTTTGTGGCCTATGATAGGGCGTATGGCTACTTATAACCACAGACAGTGATTATGGAATAACTCAGATGTTCTAGAGCAAAATAAGAGAGAAGAACCCCCTTTTTCAGTAGTTTTATGCCTTGCCCAGGGCAATAGGATTATGAATATGGGAGCAACTAGGATAAAGTCACCCCCCTCCCCTTGCCACCCTGAGTCCCAAGGGCATATTTGCTTGATCTTGCTGAGAGGACTTCAGCCCTTAGAGACTCTAGAACCAAGTGCTCCCAGATACGAACATGGAACTTCTACAAAACCGGTTGAATCATTTCCAGGCTATCAGATTGTCCACTGTATTCTTCCAAATGATGGAAAGGTGGCCATAAACAGCACCTTGGCTGACTTGGACTCAGGTCATATGGAAGATCTATTGTAGGATTTATCCATGTCATTGGCTACTTCTGCCTTCTAGCAATAGTAACTTCTGGGAGTCCTTTTATTTTAAGAATTCCCAGAAAGAGCTGCTACTCCACTCCTCCCCACTATTTCCTGCATGTGTAGGATCCCTACAGAGGGTGGGGAAGAGGCCACAGCCAATCTCAGCATCATGTATGTGGTTTCCCATCCACCTCTGCTCCAGTGTATTGAATTAGCTGCCAGTGCACTGTCTTTCAGATTTACCTCTGTGTTGTTACTTTATTGGATCTTGTTGTGTCTGTTCTCATCAAGTCTTAGTTGGCCAGCCAACTAACAAGAAGTCAGTGTCCATTCTCCCCCTAATCCTCACCCTTTCTTTGTTATTGAAAATAGAAATGATCTCTTTATTAGCCCTTCTGCTGAAATGGTGGGTGGGGGGTTTTCTGACCACTATGGTCTCTGCAGGGGGAACCGTGAAGGGCTGAGCCGCACCTCAAGCAGCCGCCAGAGCAGCACAGACAGCGATCTCAAATCCCTGGAGCCACGGCCTTGGAGCAGCACAGACTCGGATGGCTCTGTTCGGAGCATGCGACCCCCTGTCACCAAAGCCAGCAGTTTCAGTGGAATCTCTATCCTCACCCGAGGTGACAGCATTGGCAGCAGTAAAAGTGGCAGTGCAGGAAGGATCTCCAGGCCAGGTACTCCAACTTCTTTCCTTCCATTCATTCTCTTCCCTTCTTGTTTGTCTTTTGCAAAACATTATTGATGCCAGGCATGGTGGCCCACGCTGTAATCCCAGTACTTGGGAGGCTGAGACAGGAGGATCGCAGGTTCAAAGCCAGTCTCAGCAACTTAGGTTCTCAGCAACTTAGTGAGACCCTGTTTTCAAATAAAATATAAAATCAAGCTGGGGGTGTAGCCCAGAGGTAGAAGGCCCCTGGGTTCCATCCCTAGTACCACAAAAAAAATTAAATAAATAAAGTAGGACTTGGGCCGGGCGTGGTGGCGCACGCTTGTAATCCCAGTACTTTGGGAGGCGGAGACCAGAGGATCCGGGTTCGCGGCCAACCTCAGCGCGCATGCGCGCGCACACGATTGATCGATCTATCTCTCTCCTCTCTCTCTCTCTCTCTCTCTCTCTCTACCTAGTGAGGCCCTCTGCAACTTCATGAGACCCGGTTTCAAAAATAAAGCATAAAAAAAAATAGGGCCAGGGGTGTAGTGCGGAGGTAGAACGCCCCTGCATTCAATCCCCAGTACCGCAAAAAAAAAAAAAAATAGGACTCGGGTGTAGCTCAGAGGCAGTATGTCCCTGGGTTCAATCCCCAATACTACAAAAAAAAAAAATCATTGATATTTACTTTTAACAAAACTTTTGTCCAGTGTAGTTTCCTAGAAATCTAAAAACAGTCAAAGGAGGGAAAAATTTGATTTCTTGGATCCATCATCCTTTCTTGGATCTAGCCCTCTCTCTGATTTTCTTCCAAACCTTCTGTCCTGATTTTTTTTAATTGATTGGGATTAGATTAGTTTGCCTGATTTCTGACTGAGGCGTGGGATATCCCTCTCAAACATAGGTTTAGGTTATGATACCTGCTTTCATTCTGTGTCTCTTGAGATTATAAAGAGGTTTTGTATAGCAGAAGGAAGCCCTTAGAGTATGGCTGTTTGTAAATTTTTTTTTTTTTGCAGTACCGGGGATTGAACGCAGGGGCGTTCTACCTCCGCACTACGCCCCCAGCCCTATTTTTTTTATACTTTATTTTGAAACCGGGCCTCACGAAGTTGCAGAGGGCCTCACTAAGTAGAGAGGGAGAGAGAGAGAGAGAGAGAGAGAGAGTGCACGCGCGCACTGAGGCTGGCCGCGAACCCGTATCCTCCGGTCTCCACCTCCCAAAGTACTGGGATTACAAGGGTGCGCCACCACGCCCAGCTGGCTGTTTGTGATTAATTGGTAGTAGCCAATAGGCCAGAACGTCCCACAGCAGAGGAACGCTGCTGTGGCTACTTCTCTGGTACTCAGCCACTGGGAAGGAGCATACACTCAAATGTTCTCTTCAGCTCTCTTGATCTCTGTCTATTCCTGGTGTACTTCTAACAGAGAGTTATTTAGCTCATTATATGCAGTGTAACTATTTCACCATCCTCCTCCCTTTGAAGAATTGCTTGAATCTCATCCCAGAAGTTTTATAGGTCTTATGCTCAGTAGACATTGGTAAGGATGAAGATTTAGCCTGTTAGGTCTCCATTGCCCTCCTCTCTTACCCCCTTTCTTAATCCCACTGCCTCTGCCTTTAAAAAGGCCTTTATTTTCTTTGACACTATTCCCTAAACTGATCTCCCTGCTCCGTTCTCAGCCCTTTTTAGAGCTAATTTACTAATCTAAAACAGATCTGATCACATGAGTCCTCTGTTTAAAACGCTCATGTTTGCTGGGCATGGTGGTGCATGTTTATAATCCCAGGACTTGGAAGGCTGAAACAGGAGGATTGCAGGTTTGCAGCCAGCCTCAGCAACTTTGTGAGGCCCTCCGCAACTTAGTGAGACCCTGTTTCAAAATAAAAATAAAATAGGACTGGGGGTGTAGCTCAGAGATAGAATGCCCCTAGGTTCAATCTCCAGTACCAAAAAATAAAAATAAAAAAATAAAATACTCATGTTTTACATCACCTGTATAATAAAGTCCAAACTACTTAATATAACAATTTCCTTATTCTACTTTGCTATTGCAAACTCATTTCCAGGTACTCATCCTTCTCCAGTCCTCTAACCATTTCTTGAATATAGCATTAGCTTTGTGTCCCCTCTTGGTCTAACAAGTTTCTATTCATCCTTCAAGCCCATTTCTCCTGCCACCTCCTCTTTAAATCCTTCCCTGACCCTCCCAGGAGTTATTGCTCCCCCATCTTTGCTGTCATTCAACTTTTTAAATATCACTGATAAGTCCTTTATCCTTATCAGATTGTAATAGTTGTATAGATGTCCATCTCCATCAGAAGATCCTGTGCCTCAGCCAGGCGTGATGGCACATACCTGTAATCCCAGTACTTGGGAGACTCAGAGGATCGTGGGTTCGAGGACAGCCTCAGTAACTTAGTGAGGCCCTTTACAACTTAGTGAGACCCTGTCTCAAAATAAAACATAAAATAGGGCTGAGATATAGCTCAAAGGTAGAATGCTTCTGAGTTCAATCCCCAGTATCACACACAAAAAAATCCTGTGCCTCTTACGGGCAAGGACTGTGTTCCCTTCACCTTTGTGTCATTAGTTCATTACATGATGCCTGGCACATAGTAGATATTCAATAAAAGTATGTTGTGGCCGGGCGTGGTGGCGCACGCTTGTAATCCCGGTACTTTGGGAGGCGGAGACTGGAGGATCCGGGTTCGCGGCCAGCCTCAGCTACTTAGTGAGGCCCTCCGCAACTTTGTGAGACCCGGTTTCAAAATAAAGAATAAAAAATAGGGCCAGGGGTGTAGCTCGGAGGTAGAACACCCCTGGGTTCAATCCCTGGTACCGCAAAAAAAATAAAGAAAGAAAGAAGAGAGAACTGGGGAAGAGAAAGGACATGCCATGAGGAA
>PVJS01064065.1:0-10327 GCA_004027185.1 Glis glis | reverse complement strand
CTCCTCCTCCTCCTCCTCCTCCTCCTCCTTCTTTCTCCTCTCTCTGCTCTCTCCTCTTCTCTTCCTCTTTCTCTCTCTCTCTCCCTCTTTCTCCTCCCTGTGAGGTGAGTGCTTTGTTCCACAAAGCCCTCCTGCCATGAATGGATTCTCAGGCCCAAAAGCAATAGGGCTGATGGATCATGTACTGACACTTTCAAAGCCAAGAAACAAAATAAATAAACCTTTTCTCTTTATGACTTTATTGTCTCAGGTATTTGTTATAGTGATAGAAGGTTAACTAATACAGTATATGTTGTATAAAGAATTTATCTTCTGCCAGGTGTGGTGGTGCACACTTGTAATCCCAGTACTTGGGAGGCTGAGACATAAGGATCCAGGTCCGCGGCCAGTCTCAGCTACTTAGTAAGGCCCTCCGCAACTTAGTGAGACCCTGTTTCAAAACAAAAAATAAAAATAGGGCTGGGGGTGTAGCTTGGAGGCAGAATGCCCCTGGGTTCAATCCCCAGTACCACCAAAAAAAAAATAATTTATCTTCTTTTTTTTTCCTTTTGTATGTGTATGGCACTGGGGATTGAACCCAGGGGCCTTCTATGTCTGAGCTACACCTCCAGCCCTATTTAGAAACAGGGTTTCACTAGGTTGATGAGAGTCTCACTTCTTGCTAAGGCTGTCCTAGAACCTGCGATCCTCCTGTCTCAGCCCCCCAGGTACTGGGATTACAAGCATGCGCCACCACTCCCAGCTAAGAATTTATCTTCTAAAGCCGGTGGCGCACACTTGTAATCCCAGTACTTAGGAGGCTGAGACAGGAGGATCACAGGTTCACAGCCAGCCTCTGCAGCTTAGTGAGGCCCTCTGCAACTTAGTGAGACCCTGTTTCCAAATAAAAAACAAAATAGGGCTAGGGGTGTAGCTCAGAGGTAGAAGAACTCTAGATTCAAACCCCAGTACACACACACACACACACACACACACATTTATCTTCTATGAGGATATTGCTTACATCAAATAGTGTATGTTTAATCATACGACACTAACAGTAGAAGGGAAAATTCTACATGTATAACTTTCTCCTTGGTTTTTCTAAAGTGAACTTTTTCACATTTGCCATCATTGAAACAAAAATGTCTTTTAATCAATGCATAAGGTCTAATTAAGTTACTCCTTCTCCTCCCCACCCCACCTTCCAAACAAAGGCTATTATTAAGTTGCTATATCTTCTAAGAAATTGCTGAAATCCTGGGCCAGGCAAGGTGGTACATACCTGTAATCCCAGTACTTGGGAGGCTGAGAAAGGAGGATCAGAAGTTGGGAACCAGCCTCAGCAATTTAGTGAGACACTCAGCAATGTAGTGAGACCCTTTTTCAAATTAAAAAAATAAAAAATAAAAAGTGCTGGGGGTGTAACTCAGAGATAGAATACCCCTGAGTTCAATCTCCAGTAAAAGGAAGAGAGAGAGAATGAGAAAGAACGAAGAAAAGAAGGAACAAAGAAAGGAAAGGAGGGGAAGGAAAAGAAAAGCAACCATAAATTCAAGGAAATAAAACATATATCAAATGAACAGCTCATGTCACACCTCCTGGCATAGCACTCAATTTTTTTTTTTTTTTTGCGGTACCGGGGATTGAACGCAGGGGCGTTCTACCTCCGCGCTACACCCCCGGCCCTATTTTTTATACTTTTATTTTGAAACCGGGTCTCATGAAGTTGCGGAGGGCCTCACTAGGTAGAGAGAGAGAGAGAGAGAGAGAGAGAGAGAGAGAGAGAGAGCTGAGGCTGGCCGCGAACCCGGATCCTCCGGTCTCCGCCTCCCAAAGTACTGGGATTACAAGCGTGCGCCACCACGCCCGGCAGCACTCAAATTTTGACATTAAGATCAGGAGCGAAACAGGAATGCGCATTATCACCTTTATTATCTAGCACTGTTCAGAAAGGCCTGATCAATAGCCGGGCATGGTGGCACACGCTTGCAATCCTAGTACTTGGGAGGCTGAAGACCGGAGGATCCAGGTTCACGGCCAGCCTCAGCTACTTAGTGAGACCCTGTTTCAAAATGAAGAATAAAAAATAGGACTGCGGGTGTAACTTGGAGGTAGAATGCCCCTGGAGTTCAATCCCCAGTACCAAAAAAAAAGAAAAAGAAAGACCTGATCAATACAATAAGAAACAATACTTTAAAAGAACCGATAAAGCAAGTCTATTATCATTTCATCCATTCATTTATGATAAGATTGTATCTCTATAAAATTCAAGATAATTTGAACAAAAAATTATCAGAACTAATAAGAATAGAGTTCAGTACCATGGTTATAAATAAATGTGTAAAACTCGCTAGTTGGCAAAGGTGTGGTGAAACAGACACACTCACGTGCTGTTCAGAAGAATTTGTTAGCGCAACCATTTTCTTTTTTTTTTTTTTTTTGGCGGTACTGGGGATTGAACCCAGGGGCATTCTACCTCCAAGCTACACCCCCAGCCCTATTTTATTTCATTTCATTTCATTTCATTTTTGGCACTGGGGATTGAACCCAGGTGCATTTTATCTCCAAGCTACACCCCCAGCCCTACTTTTTATTCTTTATTTTGAAACAGGGTCTCACTAAGTTGTGGAGGGCCTCACTAAGTAGCTGAGGCTGGCTGCGAACCTGCGATGATCCTGTCTCAGCCTCCCAAGTACTGGGATTACAAGTGTGTGCCACCACGCCCAGCTTAGCACAACCATTTTGGAAATAACGTGGCAATATACACCAAGAGTCTTAAATATTCACACAAAAAAGTCAGTACCCCTTGTGGCAGTTATAGTGCTTTCCCGAGAGCTACTTTTTTTTTGTTTTGGGGGAGATTGTTTGTTGGTTGGTTGGTTTTTTTTTGTGTGTGTGTGTGGTACTGGGGATTGAACCCAGGGGCATTTTACCTCTGAGCGACACCCCCAGCCTTATTTTTTATTCTTTATTTTGAAACACGGTCTCACTAAGTTAAAGAGGGCCTCAATAAGTAGCTAAGGCTGTCCACGAACCTGTGATCCTCCTGTCTCAGCCTCCCAAGTACTGGGATTACAAGCGTGCACCACCATGCCTGGCTTTGTTTTTTGTTTGTTTGTTTGTTTGTGTTCTTTTGTATACTGAGGATTGAACCCAGGGACATTCTACCTCCAAGCTACACCCTCAGCCCTATTTTACTTTTTTATTTTGAACCAGGGTCTCGCTAGGTTGATGAGAGTCTCACTACTTGCTGAGGCTGTCCTCGAACCTACGTACCTCCTGTCTCGGCCTCCCAAGTACTGGGATTACAGGCGTGTGCCACCACGTCCAGCCGAGAGCTATTCTTTCCTACTACCAGAACCTAAATTGGGGGGAGCGATGTCCCCAGCCCAGATCCAAGGCAAGCAGGGTAGTCCTGGTACCTTCGCCAGCGATGGACCCAGGACTGGGTATTTGACGTAGACCACAGACCAGAAAGTCAGTGGGAGACTTCAATCCCTGGAAGGAATGGACAGTTGAGAAGAAAGCCCTGTTGTCCACACCCCTTCCCTTCCTCCTTGGGATTCTGTCCTACAAGGAAGAGCTGCTTGGCACTACGCAGACATCTCAGGGCCTGAGGGGACACAGCACCAGTGCACTGGAAGACAGGCAGCACCTGAGCTTGAGGTGTCGCGGGGCCACACTCCCGCATGTGCAGCCCTTCCTCTCAATCTGCATCTGAACACACAGGGCCATCCGTCCTTCATGGATGTCTGGCATCTTAGTGCGTGTGTGGTGCTGCAGAGGGAACCCAGGGGCATTCTACCTCTGAGCTACACCCCCACCCCGATGTAACTCATTTATTTTGAAACAGAGTCTCACTAAATGGCCAAAGCTGGCCTCAAACCTGCAATCCTCCTATCTCAGCCTCCCAAGTCCTGGGATTGCAGGCATGTGCCACCGCGTCCCAGCTTCTGGCATTGTTTTAATGGCCTCTTGGTATTTTGGTAGTTTCACATGAGTCCTATCTTCTTGTACTTTGTATCTAAAAATCCACCAGTCAGACAGTGTTATTGCTAGACTGAGGACATGCATCCGGGTTCTGCTGATCATACCCAGCCGTATGGGGTGAAATGGCCGTCATGCGCAGAGCAAGCGCTCAAGCCTCTAGTAGGGTGCCGTTGGGGACAACTGATCCTTTTGGAGAATCTGTGGCAGAACTTCTGAAGCCTGGTCCCTGGGGTCATTATGCCAAGCAGCAAGCAGAGCGGCAGAATTTCACCAGAAAGTCACCAGAATTTCACTAGAAAGTGCTGACCCTAGCCACATTCTTATCCACGCTTAGTTCTCTGCACACCACTCCACCTCCCAAAGCTACTGAATACCTTAAAAAGAGCCGCCTTTCTATCTACACATCTACAGCAGAATCTCTCACTTGCAAATAAAAACCCAAATCTACAATTTCACCTCTAGCAATCCAGTCCAAAGAAAATAACCCAAAACTTAGAGCCTTACACGTAAAGATGATTACTGCTGCATTGTTTGTAATGGTGAAAAAAAAAATTTAAAACACGTCCCACAATGAGATCCTTATTAAGTAATTTGTAATAAAGCTACTCAGAGTCTCTGTTATGTTGGTAATAATAGGGAAAACTGCTCAGACAGTAGGGCCTAATCACACGGAGTCGCATTGCATTTCCCCCATTGGGTAAAGCATTTCTCTTACCCCTCCTGTGGCAAGCACCTTAGGGGTGTCTGCCTGGCCCTGAGTGGCCCATCTTCCTTGAGAACTACCTCCCCACACCACAGGGTGGGCCCTGGTGCCATGTTGGCAGCTCGTGACCCCGCCGCGCTGGCCGCAGCTGGCGAGACCCATCGCCTGGAAAGACTACTTGACCCAGGTTTACATGGTGCCTCTCTTCCAGGTATTTGGACCTACAATGAACCTTTTCGTTTCCTCACGCAACTGGAACTGAGGGCCAAGAAAGAACTCAAGAGAGTTGAGTGACCATCTGCCTCCTTATAGCCAGAAGAGCCAGGTGTGGTGGCTCACACCTGTAATCCCAAGATTTAGGAGTCTGAGAGAGGAGGATCACAGGTTCGAGGACAGCCTCAGCAACTTATAGCCAAAGGAGCAGTGAAAGCTACCATGTTGAAAAAGAAAGGGGAGAAGACAGAGGTGGAAAAAGAAGGGAGGAAGGAAGGGGGGAGGGAGGAAAGGAGGAGGGAAACTGACAACCGTGGTTGGTCAGGATGCTGGACCCAGGGAGGAGAATGGGAACGAGCCAGGGAGCCCGGAGCCATCCACACAGTGTGAGTTTCCCTCTGGTGCAACAAAAACCAAACTCTTGGAGCTGAGAATTGTTTTAAAGGTCTTGGCCTGAGCCGGAGGAACAGTGGGGGAAGAAAACCAGCCCAGAAGTGGGTATTTTGTAAAAAAGCTGAAGATCCAGGCTTCCAGGAGAGAAATGGGTAGAAGAGAACATTTAGGAAGTATGCTGAGTAATTCCCCATGGCAGTCCCCTTAAGGAAACCTTTAGCCGGGTGTGGTGGCACATACTTATAATCCCAGTGCTTGGGAGGCTGAGACAGGAGGATCGCAAGTTCATGGCCAGCCTCAGCTACTTAGTGAGGCCTTCTGCAACTTAGTGAGACTCTGTTTCAAAAATAAAAAAATGAGCCAGACGTGGTGGCGCACGCTTGTAATCCCAGTACTTTGGGAGGCAGAGACCGGAGGATCCGGGTTCGCGGCCAGCCTCACCTCTCTCTCTCTACTTAGTGAGGCCCTCCGCAACTTCATGAGACCCGGTTTCAAAATAAAGTATAAGGCTGGGCGTGGTGGCGCACACTTGTAATCCCAGTACTTTGGGAGGCGGAGACCGGAGGATCCAGGTTCGTGGCCAGCCTCAGCTCTCTCTCTCTCTCTCTCTCTCTCTCGTCTCTCTCTTTCTCTCTCTACCTAGTGAGGCCCTCTGCAACTTCGTGAGACCCGGTTTCCAAATAAAGTATAAAAAAATTGGGCCGGGGGTGTAGCGCAGAGGTAGAACGCCCCTGGGTTCAATCCCCGGTACCGCAAAAAAATAAAAATAAAAATAAATAAATAAATAAATAAAGTATAAAAAATAGGACCGGGGGTGTAGCGCGGAGGTGAAGCGCCCCTGGGTTCAATCCCCGGTACTGCAAAAAAAAAAAAAAATGAGCCAGGCATGGTGGCGCACACTTGTAATCCCAGTACTTGGGCGGCTGAGACAGGAAGATTGCTGGTTCAGGGCCAGCCTCAGCAACTTACTGAGGCCCTCCACAACTTAGTGAGACTCTGTTTCAAAAATAAATGAAGCCGGGCATGGTGGCGCATGCTTGTAAATCCCAGTACTTGGAAGGCTGAGACGGGAGGATCCGGGTTCGCGGCCAGCCTCAGCTACTTAGTGAGGCCCTCCACAACTTCGTGAGACCTGGTTTCAAAATAAAGGATAAAAAATAGGGCTGGGGGTGGAGCTCGGAAGTAGAACGCCCCTGGGTTCAATCCCCCGTACCTCAAAAAAAAACAAAAAGAAATAGGACTGGGGATATAGCTCAGAGGTAGAATGCCCCTGGGTTCCATCCCCAGTACCATCACCACAAAAAAAAAAAAAAGGATACCTTCACCGGGCGTGGTGGCACACGCTTGTAATCTCAGTACTTTGGGAGGTGGAGACCGGAGGATCCGGGTTCGCGGCCAGCCTCAGCTCACTCGCTCTCTCTCTCTCTCTCTTTCTCTCTCTCTCCCTGTCTCTCT
Organism: Glis glis; assembly: GCA_004027185.1. Taxonomy (NCBI): domain Eukaryota; kingdom Metazoa; phylum Chordata; class Mammalia; order Rodentia; family Gliridae; genus Glis; species Glis glis. Next base: position 3,591 of record PVJS01064065.1, on the reverse strand, counting down.
CTCTCTACCTAGTGAGGCCCTCCGCAACTTCGTGAGACCCGGTTTCAAAATAAAGTATAAAAAAAATAGGGCCGGGGGTATAGCACGGAGGTAGAACACCCCTGGGTTCAATCCCCGGTACCGCAAAAAAAAAAGGATACCTTCAGCAAAGCCGTGTATTACCCTCGCCAAGGCTTCTGGAACCTTGTGTGTTGGATGTTTAACTGCACTAAGGTTGTCTTAATAAAAGGATGTCCAGTTTTATTCTGATGATGGGGTGGAGCAGGCAGTAATGGAGGCACTACTTAGAGAATTGAGGATGAGAGCTGGTGGTTTTTGATCCTAAAATTAAGAGGGACGGGAGCCATGGAAGGTCCGCACGTTCTCTGGGGAAGGCACCTCTGGCAACTGTACATTCCGACAGCTCCCCAGCGAGCAGAAGGAGCTGTGGTGTGCAGAAAACCCCGGTTGTCCTTCTGCACCATTTGCAATGGAACCTCTCCAGGAATCCTGCTTGAAATGTAATCCAATTAACGGTGATGAGTTGACTGCTGATCACAATGATTAAAGACTCTGCTGATACAGAAAATCCGGGGCCTGGCAAGGACCAGGCGCAGCAGCCCACACACGCCCCCGCCCCGGCAGTGAAGCAGCCGGACGGCCAACAAAGGATAGCTGTGTTCTGCCCTGCACCCCCGGGGCTCATGACTAGAGAGACCAAGAGCCTCCCACCCTACCAAGCGAGAGACAACTCAAATCCACAGAACCAGGCGTCCTTGCTTCTCCCCGAGACCTGTTTTCAGGACTGCTGAGAAAGGAAAGTGAACTATCAGAGAAGAAATGTTCTGGAAGGTCACGTCTGCACATCTGAGTGCAGTTATTGTACTACATGGTTATCATACTCCCATAAGGGTCAGGAATGTGGTTCTGAGAAGATTATCTTTTTTATTTTTTCAGTTTTATTTTTTAATACTTTTATTGGTGCATCATAGTCTCACATCATAATGTAGTTCATAGTGATAGAGACATACGTGCACACAGCACTTGGCGGGCTTTCCCCGGCCCCCTCCCCCATACAGGGTGTTGAGATTGGCATTGGGATTCTCACATATGTACATAATGACGATGGAAGTGATTCCTTCATTGATCTGACCACCTCCCTGGCTCCGCTGGAGTTTCTCCTCCATTATCTGGAGTCCCTCTGGTATCCCAATTACTCCCTAGCTTCTGCATGTGAGAGAAAACATATGACCCTTCACTTTCTGTGACTGGCTAATCTCACTTAACATAATGTTCTCCAGGTCCATCCATTTTCCTGCAAATGACATTATTTTGTTCTGAGAAGAATATCTTTCTTGTGTGTATATGGTGCTGGGGATGGAACCCAGGGGCATTCTACCTCTGAGCTACACCCCCTCCCCCAACCCTATTTTACTTTGCATTTTTGAAACAGTGTCTTGGTAGGTTGCTGAGAGTCTCACTAAGTTACTGAGGCTGTCCTCGAACCTGCAATCCTCCTGTCTCAGCCTCCCAAGTTACTGAGATTATAGGTGTGCACCACCACACCCAGCTGGGAAGAGTATCTTCCTAGATGGCATTCCCTGTCCCTTTAACTCAGAATCCTTGAAGTGGCTCTGGTCTCCCTCGGGCGCTCTCTCGGTTCCTCAGTTACTGGGAAAATCCTACGGCGTTCATATAAAAAGATGAGTGACCTATCATAAAGAATTCCACACACACAGTCCAACAAACACATCATCTGCAACTCCTTCCACATCATGTCCCAGCCTGCCAGCCTGCAGCCCCAAAATGGCAGAGATGACCCCCCGGGGAGCTGACAGTTCTAATTAGGCAGAGAGACTTGATTAGCATAGTCACAGCAATGAGAACTCTCTGGAGAATCCAGTAAAAGCCTGGAGAAGCTCCAGACAGGCCTGGGCAAACACAGAGCGTTCGGGAAGAGAAATGTGAGACCTGGGAAGAGAAATGTCCTCCCGGGCCACAGCCAGAGCCTTGTAAGGATAAGCCCCCTCCTTCATCCTGTCTCCATCCTCCAGCAACTCAGTTATCCATCTGCTCAAGCGCCCATCTTACTTTTACCCATTCCATCCATTTATCTGTCCATCCATCCACTCAACTGTCCACCCACCTTCCTTTCATCCCTTCATCCAGAGTCACCATTCTCCATCTTTATTCCCCCATTCATGTTTCTACCCAACACCAGTCTGTCCAGCACTCTGAGTCCCATCCAGCCAGCTATTCATACAGCTGCCCTGCCTTTAGTCTCCATGTCTCATGGATATCTTCAAAAAACCATTCCACCACCTATCCCTCTGACTAGCCTAACTGTGTGCAGGATCGGCGGCAGGTCCTGTGGTGCCAGGAGTGAGTACGAGCTGCTCCCCATCTGTCTAGAGAGGAGGCGCCTTCGTGAACAAGGCCCGTGCGGCAACTTCCTCTATCGGGCTGAGCGTGTTCTCTGTCTGGGACCCACGAGATGCTCTTGGCTGCCCCAGCACCTGACCCATCACTACCAGACCCAGAGACAGTCTCCTAGCAGGCTCAGAAAGCAGAGGAGGGGAACAGCAGCCCTGTATGGGGCCACCATAGCTCACACCCAGCCTCCCAGAGCAGCTGCCACTCAAGGACCAGGACTAGGCAGGAGGGGACCGTCCTCTTTGTAGGTCCAACCCTTCCTCCCATCAGTCTTTACACCAGCATTGTCCAAGGGAAGTATCATGTGCGTCACATCATTTTAAATTTCCTAGTAGCCATGTTTGAAGAAACAAAAAGAAATCTATGAAATTGAGTCAGGCGTGGTGGTGCACGCTTGTAATCCCAGTCTTGGGAGACTGAGACCAGAGGATCCGGGTTCGCAGCCAGCCTCAGCTACTTAGTGAGGCCCTCCACAACTTAGTGAGACCCTGTTTCAAAATAAAGAACAAAAAATAGGGCTGGGGGTGTAGCCCGGAGGTAGAATGCCCCTGGGTTCAATCCCCAGCACCTCAAAAAAAAAAGAAATAGATGAAGTTAGTTTCAATATGTTTTACCTATCTTTTTTCTTTTTTGACTTTCTTTTATATTTTACTTATATATTTTAATTTTAACTGAAAGATCCTTAAGTTTTGCCCCTGATTTTCAGATCTACCGCACACTAGCTGAATGACATTGGGCACATTATGTAACTCAAGTCTGTAAAAGAGGGAGAGGGAGAGAGGGAGAGGAGAGAGAGGGAGAGGAGAGAGAGGGAGAGGAGAGAGAGGAAATAAATTTATCATACTATTTTAATGTCATTTTTTTTTTTTTTTGCGGTACTGGGGATTGAACCCAGGGGCGTTCTACCTCCGAACTACACCCCCGGCCCTATTTTTTATACTTTATTTTGAAACCGGGTCTCACAAAGTTGCGGAGGGCCTCACTAAGTAGAGAGACAGAGCGAGAGAGAGAGACAGGGAGAGAGAGAGAGACAGGGAGAGAGAGAGAGACAGGGAGAGAGAGAGAGACAGGGAGAGAGAGAGAGAGAGAGAGCTGAGGCTGGCCACGAACCCGGATCCTCCAGTCTCCGCCTCCCAAAGTACTGGGATTACAAGCGTGCACCACCACGCCCGGCTATTT
>PVJS01064064.1:0-10424 GCA_004027185.1 Glis glis | reverse complement strand
TGGCCAGCCTCAGCTACTTAGTGAGGCCCTCCACAACTTAGTGAGACCCTGTTTCAAAATAAAGAATACAACATAGGGCTGGGGGTGGAGCTCGAAGGTAGAATGCCCCTGGGTTCAAGCCCCAGTACCACACACAAAAAAAAGAAGCCCGCAGGCGACCTTGCCTTGGGTTCCCAGCAGCGCCAGGCAGGCAGCCTGGGACTCCTCTTTGCCCTACAGGGGACGAGGTCCAGGTGCCGAGAGCTGCCAGACAGAGCTTGGGTCCCCGATGCTGAGTGGTAGTGTCCCCAGGACAGCTGGCATGTCCTTGAACAAGGGCCAAGCCACCTTTGTGGTGACATGAGCAGTGCTCTGATCTGATGCTCTGGTGTCCCCCCAAAAAAGAACCAGATGGCAGCTTGCTCCTGGGGTATCCCAGGCAAGAACGTTTGCAGGGCCGGCTGTTTCCACCAGTGGCCACCAGGGGGCAGAAGAGGTCCGTGAGTTGCCTGGAGCAGCGCCTTGAGCTGGGAGGAGTGAAGGTGGATGGAGGTGGGTGCAGGTGCATGGAGATGGATGGAGGTGAGTGAGGTGGGTAGAAGTGCATGAAGGTGGATGCAGGTAGATGCACGTGGACGGAGGTGGACGCGGGTGCTTGAAGGTGGATGGAGGTACATTTAGGTGGATGCAGATGGGCAGAGGTGCATGGAGGTAGATGGAGGTGGATGGAGGTGGGCGCAGGTGCATGGAGGTGGGTGCAGGTGGATGCAGGTGGATGCAGGTGAACAGAGGTGGATGGAGATGGACCACCTGATTTACACCGACTTTCCCATCAGGAGTGTGTCCTGGTGTCTGTGCAAGCAGGGAGCAGGCTCCATGTTTTTTCCAGAAATTAATGCAGAGTTTGTGAGCTCAGCGCTGTGGAATCCTCCCCTGCCCAGGGACCCTTATTGGTGCCTGGGGACATCTTTGGTTGGTCCCCCCCCAGGGAGTTCCTGGCCTGGAGTGGGTGGAGGCCAGGGATGCTGCTCAACCCCAGGGATGACCCAGCCCAGTGTCCACAGTGCAGGGGCGTCCCTCCCAGACCTGCTGCTCGCTGTGACGTCCTAAAGACAGCAGAACCCCATGACCTCCACAGAGCGACTGTTTTTGTTTGTTTGTTTGTTTGTTTGTTTCTTTGTTTGTGGTACTGGGGATGGAACCCAAGGGCATTCTACCTCCAAGCTACATCCCCAGCCCTATTTTATTCTTTATTTTGAAACAGGGTCTCACTAAGTTGCGGAGGGCCTCACAAGTTGCTGAGGCTGGCCGTGAACCTGCGATCCTCCTGTCTCAGCCTCCCAAATACTGGGATTACAAGCGTGCACCACCACGCCCAGCTCAGACGCATTTAATATATGCTTTTTTGTACTGGGGATTGAACCCAGGGGCATTCCACCTCCAAACTACACCCGCAGCCCTATATTATTTTTATTTTGAAATAGGGTCTCACTAGGTTGATGAGTCTTACTATTTGCTGAGGCTGTCCTCGAACCTGTGATCCTCCTGTCTCACCCTCCCAAGTACTAGGATTACAGGCGTGGGTCACCAGGACCAGCTGAGCAACTGTGTTTCTGAGAGTTCTGTACCCTCCTCGGGAGTTTCTGGATGTTTCTGCTGAGAGTGTTACCAGAGCCTTTTATCTTTTTTTTTTTTTTTTTTTTTGCAGTACTGGGGATGGAACCCAGGGGCATTCTACCTCCGAGCTACACCCCCAGCTCTATTTTTTATTCTTTATTTTGAAACAGGGTCTCACTAAGTTGCGGAGGGCCTCACTAAGCTGAGGCTGGCCTCGAACCCGGATCCTCCGGTCTCGGACTCCCAAGTACTAGGATTATAAGTGTGCGCCGCCACGCCCAGCAGAGCCTTTTATCTCGAGAGCAGCCTCCGAGGCCAGCCTCCAGTCAGAGCGTCCCCATCCTTGCTGGTTACCACCTTTCACATCGTCCTGGGCGTGTTGAAACTCACGTTATTATCAGTTCTTTCCACGGACAAGCTGTCCTCTGAAAGATCTGCCAAGATACACAGTCAAAACCTTCAAATGTTCTGCTGGGGGAAGGTCACGGGCTGCCAGGGCCGCCTGCTCCACAGAAAAGGAGTACAGCGCGTGTCACCGCGAGCCTGCCGAGGGACGCCTCCGCCACAGCCCTGTGTGCCCGGAACCCGCCTCGCCCGCGACCTGCAGCCGCCCTGTCTGCAGCTCAGGACGTGGGGTGCTTCCAAATATGGCGGGAGCTCAGGCACCGCACAGACTCCACAGCAGGGGCTGAGGGTGATCCTGTCCCAGGGGACCCTGGGTGAGGTCTGGGGACATCTGCAGCTGTCATGACTGGGGGAGCTTCTGGCATAGAGTGGGTGGAGTCTAGGGACACTGCCCAGCACCCTCCAGCTCCTGGGCAGCCCTGCCCCAGAGGACGACTGGGCCCCAGAATCCACAGTGCCTGGGGGAGACCCTGCATACATATTTTGAAAATGGTTTGAGTCCGCCGGGCGTGGTGGCGCACACCTGTAATTCTAGTACTTGGGAGACGGCATAAGACAATGATGGTAGGTTTGAGGCCAGCCTCAGCAATTTAGCAAGACCCTGTTGGCAAAGTAAGGAGGAGGAAGAGGAGGAGGAAGAGGAGGAGGAGGAGGAGGATGTGGTGATGCACACTTGTAATTCTAGTACTTGAAAGGCTCAGGCAGGAGATTCGCAGGTTAGAGGTTAGCCTCAGCAATTTAGCAAGACCCTGTTTGCAAAGTAAGGAGGAGGAAAAGGAGGAGGAAGAAAAGGAGGAGAAGGAGAAGGAGGAGGAGGAGGAGGAGGAGGAGGAGGAGGAGGAGGAGGAGGATGTGGTGATGCACACTTGTAATTCCAGTACTTGAAAGGCTCAGGCAGGAGATTTGCAGGTTAGAGGTCAGCCTCAGCAACTTAGTGAGACCCTCAGCAACTTTGTGAGACCCTTTTTAAAAAAAAATAAATAAGTGGCGCATGCTTGTAATCCCAGTACTTGGGAGGCTGAGACCAGAGGATCCGGGTTCGCGGCCAGCCTCAGCTACTTAGTGAGGCCCTCTGCAACTTAGTGAGACCCTGTTTCAAAGTAATCCCAGTAATTGGGAGGCGGAGACTGGAAGATCCAGGTTCGCGGCCAGCCTCACCTACTTAGTGAGGCCCTCCGCAACTTCGTGAGACCTGTTTTAAAATAAAGTATAAAAGGCCAGGCGTGGTGGCGCACGCTTGTAATCCCAGTACTTTGGGAGGCGGAGACTGGAGGATCCATGTTCGCGGCCAGCCTCAGCTCTCTCTCTCTCTCTCTCTCTCTCCCTGGCCTCCACAACTTCGTGAGACCCGGTTTCAAAATGAAGTATAAAAAATAGGGCCGGGGTGTAGCTCGGAGGTAAAACGCCCCTGGGTTCAATCCCTGATACCACACACACACAAAAAAAAACCAGAATAAAAAATAGGGCTGGGGGTGTAGCTCGGGGCTAGAATGCCCCTGCATTCAATCCCCAGTACTGCAAAAAATAAATAAATAAATAAATAAATAAATAAATAAATAAATAAAAATAAATAAAAAGGGCTGGGGGTGTAGCTCGGAGGTAGAATGCCCCTGGGCTCACTTCCCAGCACCATACACACACAAAAGGGAGAAGGAAGGAGACAAAAATCGAATCTGATTCCTGCTCACAGAGACTCCAGAACGCACTCCGCTGGGGTAGCAGCAGGGACTGGCCTCCTCTCTCCCTGCCGCCCAGTGTGTGGATTTCAGTGTGGGCAGCATCCTAGGACCTTGGGAGGGCAGATGATCTTGGGATGCCGGGTCTCTTGGGGGTTCTGGAATCAGGGGTCTCGCCTGGGTGGCAATTTTGCCCCCAGGGGACAATTTCAGCTGTCAGGATTGATGGGTGCTACGGGAAGAGGCCAGGATGTTGTTTAACATCCTACCACACACAGGACGTCCGGCAACCAAGCGTGGCCCAGCCCGGGTCCCCGCAGAGCCCGGGACAGAGTTCTGCTGGCACCGGAACCTTGTCCTAAGTCATTCTCTGTAGCCTCTGCTTTGAGGTGTTGCTGTGGTTCCCACCGGGGCCCCCCATAATCAAGCCCCCTCTTTCCAGCCCTGGAGATTCAGGCTCATGTCCCAGATCGGTTATTGCCAACACCCAGTTTTGCTGATTTGGAAACCAGAACCCAGAGAGGCCTCACACCGCCGGCCCAGGCATCCATCCTCAGAGAACCAGGCCACTGCAGCCACGCACTTGCCTGTTGCTAAGCAACGGCTGTGCAGTCAGCATCCCACGCAGCGTGATCCGTACATTCATGGAACCCCGGCCTCCCTTGACTCAAATCACACACGGGGGTGACAGTCACATACGATAAGGAGTCAGGGGGCTGCGAGGACATGGGGGAGCCCCGTGGAGCCTGGACGGGGACTCATTCCGAGTGGGCAGATGCGACCCCGCAGCATCACAGGGCACACGCTCAGCTCTGATGCGACCAGGGCCGTGGACGCGATGACGTGGGCCCCGGGCTCGCTCTCCTTCCCGCCCTGCGTGCTCACGGTCAGTACAGGTCCAGGTGCGGGGTCCCCGCCAGGCGACACACTCGGATCTGTCTGCAGAAACCCAGAGCGCAGTTTGGGGCCTCACACACATCAGCCGGCGAAGGCGCAGCCTGGCGGGACTCAGACGGCCTCTGCTCAAGCCAGGGGCACAGCCCGGAGGCCTCTGTCCCAGCTGGCGCTCACGGGGTCCAGGGCCTCAGAGCCAACCTGGGCCAGTGGAGGCCCAAACAAGTGTGCTACCCACAGCCTGGGTGGGTTGGGACAGCCTCGCAAAAATGTCCTGTTAGAGCCGGGTGTGGTGGCGCACACTTGTAATCCCAGTACTTGGGAGGCTGAGACAGGAAGATCGCAGGTTGGAGGACAGCCTCAGCAAGTAGACTCTCATCAATCTAGCAAGACCCTGTTTCAAAATAAAAAATAAAAATAGGGCTGTGGGTAATAAAATAAAAATAAAAATAGTAGCTCGGAGGTAGAATGCCCCTGAGTTCAATCCTCGGTGCCACAAAAAAATAAAAATAAAAATAAAATAGGGCTGAGGGTGTAGCTCAGAAGTAGAATGCCCCTGGGTTCAATCTCTAGTACCAAAACCAAAACCAAAGCCCCAAAACAAAAATAATCTTCATTTTCAAACAATTGCAGATTTGGAGGAAGTTGAAAAATCCTGTACAGTGATCCCACATAACCTTCCCCCAGCTTCCCCAGCAGTGACATCTTCTGAAACTATGGTCTGAACCGGACATTGACCTGGGTGTGCTGTGTGCAGAACTCCGTGCCCTTCCCCAGGCAGACTGGGCCTCCCTGGATCCATGGTGTTCAGGGCCACCTGGTGTCCACAGGAGGAGAGCGAGCTCCTCCTACTCCTGTGTGCTAGGCAAAGCTGCACAAAACATCTCACCTTCGGCAGCAGAAGTGGCCACCTGGTTCTCACCGCTGCGTCCCGTGCGTGGTGTCTGGGCTGTGCTCTTCCGTCTTCTCCTAAGAACCCAGGGGCCTCATCTGCCACCCCTTGGGCAGCCAGCCCTCCACATGGCTTAGTCGAGGTCTGACTCCTGAGCCCAGACTGGTGACACACAGAAACTGTGAGGCTGTCATTGGGTGTCCTTTAACCGCTAAGTCTCTGGCCACTTGTTACACAGCTCAGCTGACTAATACACCTTCTCTGTTGAAATGGAGGTAATTAGCTCCGTTCCACATTTCCATTTCACAGATGAGAAAATAGTAGCGGAGAGAGGCTAAGGAATTCGCCCAGGGCTGTTTGGCACAGTGATTCGGACCAGCTGTGAATGTCACCTGGGTGGGACCATAAGCTCCCTAAGGTGAGGGATCTGTTCCAACCCCTGGCCAGATGTTTAGGGCGTGAGTCAAAGAAACAAAGAATGAAGGGTCTGGGATGAATCCTCGCCTGACCTCTTGCACAGAGGTGAGCCTGTGACCAGGACCGGTGGGTGACACATGAGGGACAGAGAATGGAACCTCAGGTACACAACGTTCACCCCCAGGAGGAGTAACAGTCACATGCCCCTCTGCTGGCCGCATCAGCTGCCAGAGCCACGGGCTGAGCTCCTGAGTATCCAGGAGTGTGACGTGCTGGTCCCCGGGGCCTTGACTAATGCCACCGCTGATTCAGAGCTTTGCTCATAATGACAGGCAGGTCCCAGAGCCCGTCACCCTCTGACCCACGTGAGCCTGGGAATCCAGAAGCCACCGGAGGGGCAGAGAGCCGGGTCTGGCCAGCAGGGCCGGGCGGGCGTTCGGGACACCTGGGTGGCCCGCTATGGCTGTCCTTGGAGCCGGCAGAGGAGACAGATGTGCCAGCTGGGGAAGCCAGTGGGGGGGGGGCACCCGCTCTTACTGTTTCTCTGGTAAAATTGGGGTGATGACGGGCCAGCCACTATTGCAGACAGTAAATGAAACAATTATCCTGAGCCTGGCGAGGTGGTGCATGCCTGTAATCCCAGTACTTGGGAGGCTGAGACAGGAGGATCACAGGTTGCAGACCAGCCTCAGCAACTTAGTAAGACTCTGTTTCAAAATAAAAAGGGCCGAGGGTGTAGCTCAGAGGTAGAATGCCCCTGGGTTCAATCTCCAGTAACAAACAAACAAACAAACAAAAAAAGAGCCTGAAGCCCTGTCCCCTGGCCGGGCAGTCAGGGGCTATGGTACCATCAAGAGCCTGGCTTCACCTGTCCCCGGAGGCAGCCTTCGCCACAGGCACCGGCCCCTCTGCACCCCCCTCCCCTGTGGTCCCTGGCTTCCTGGTAGCCATGGAAACGCTGGGAGGATGAAGCCCTGCAGCAGGTGGAGGCGTAGCGCTGATCCCCGTCCTGGATCCCGCACCCTCACCCTTGATTGAGTAAAGAGGGGAAGAAGTCTCAGAAGCCAGGGGACCGACGAACCCCAGACAGACAAACAGCAGAAATCCACGCACCCGGGGCTCCCGGTTTGGCCTCCGCCAGGAGCGATGGCAGCCAGGCGGATCATGGCTTCTTCGTCCCCAGTGGACCTGGTTTTGTGGCCCTGGGCAGGAATTCTCCCGGCTCAGTGGAGGAGCTGGCCTGTGGGGCTGGAGGTCCCAGACTCCTCCCGGCCTCCCCGCCTGGGCCGCGACACCGCTGGGCATCTGGGAAGGGCCATGCGCACTGCCAGGCCACCAGCACGACGGCCACACGCTGCCCAGGAGGTGCCACAGGTGGGCAGAAGCCGATGCAGGAGCAGGGCTTTGAGTCTCATGCCATGTGGAGCCCCCTTTCCCCCTTCTAAAATTGTGATAAAAAGCTGGGCGTGGTGATGCACGCTTGTCATCCCAGTACTTGGGAGTCTGAGACCGGAGGATCCAGGTTTGTGGCCAGCCTCAGCTACTTAGTGAGGCCCTCCGCAACTTAGCGAGACCCTGTTTCAAAATAAAGAATAAAATGTGGAGCTCGGAGGTAGAATGCTCCTGGGTTCAATCCCCAGTACCGCAAATAAATAAATAAATAAAATAAAATAAAAATAAGCCGGCACACTTGTAATCCTAGTACTTGGGAGGCCGAGACAGGAGGATCGCAAGTTCATGGCCAGCCTCAGCTACTTAGTGAGGCCCTCTGCAACTTAGACCCTGTTTCAAAATAAAGAATAAAGCCAGGTGTGGTGGTGCACGCTTGTAATCCCAGTACGTGGATCCGGGTTCGCAGCCAGCCTCAGCGGCTTAGTGAGGCCCTCTGCAACTTTGCGAGACCCGGTTTCAAAATAAAGTATAAACAATAGGGCCGGGGGTGTAGCTTGGAGGTAGAACGCTCCCCTGGGTTCAATCCCCAGTACCGCAAAATAAATAAATAAATAAATAAAAATAAAGAATAAAAAATAAAAAAATAGGGCTGGGGGTGTAGCGCGGAGGTAGAATGCCCCTGGGTTCAATCCCCGGTACCGCAAAAAAAAAAAAAAAAAAAAGAGCATGGGCTCAGAAAGTGCGAAGCTCCAGTCCCCTAGTGTAGGAACCCAAGTTTCACAGGTCACGGGCTAGAGAACCTCAGAAAAGTGAATTTGAAGCCAGGCGTGGTGGCGCACGCTTGTAATCCCAGTACTTGGGAGTCTGAGACTGGAGGATCCAGGTTCACAGCCAGCCTCAGCTACTTAGTGAGTCCTCCGCAACTTAGTGAGACCCTGTTTCAAAATAAAGAATAAAAAATAGGGCTGGGGGTATAACTCAGAGGTAGAATGCCCCTGGCAATCCCCAGTACCAAAATAAAATAAAATAAAATAAAATAAAATTGTTATAAAGAGCCTGGCATGGTGGCCCATGCCTGTCATCCCAGCATTTGGGAGGCTGAGACAAGAGGGTCGCAGGTTCAAGGCCAGCCTGAGCAACTTAGAAAGACTCTCAGCAACTTAGCAAGACCCTATTTCAAAATAAAAACTAAGCCTGTAATCCCAGTACTTGGGAGGCTGAGACAGGAAGATCGCAGGTTCGGAGCCAGCCTCAGCAATTTAGTGAGACTCTCAGCAACCTAGTGAGAATCTGTTTCAAAATAAAAGTAAACAGTACTTTGGGAGGCGGAGACCGGAGGATCCAGGTTCGCAGCCAGCCTCAGCTCTCTCTCTCTCTCTCTCTCTCTCTCTCTCTCTGTCTCTCTCTACTTAGTGAGGCCCTCCGCAACTTCATGAGACCCGGTTTCAAAATAAAGTATAAAAAATAGGGCCGGGGATGTAGCACAGAGGTAGAACGCCCCTGGGTTCAATCCCCGGTACCGCAAAAAAAATAAATACATAAAAATAAAAATAAAATCAGGCAGGAGGGGGGATAGCTCAGAGGTAGAATGCCCCTGGGTTCAATCCCCAGTACCAAAAAAGAAAGAAAGAAAGAAAGAAAGAAAGAAAGAGAGAGAGAGAGAGAGAGAGAGAGAGAGAAAGAAAGAAAGAAAGAAAAGAAAAGAAAGAGGCCAACCTCAGGAACTTAGAAAGAGAGAGAGAGAGAGAAAGAAGAAAGAAAGAAAGAAAGAAAGAAAGAAAGAAAGAAAGAAAGAAAGAAAAGAAAGAAAGAGGCCAACCTCAGGAACTTTGTGAGACCCTGTTTCAAAATAAAAAAAATTAAAAGGTGGAGCAAAGTGCTCTTGGGCTCAATCCCTAATACCCCCCCCAAAATTAAGAAAAAATAAAATAAGGCTGGGGGTGTAGCTCAGAGGTAGAGCTCCCTTGGGTTCAATCCCCAGTACAAAAAATTAGACGTGTACCCTCTCCTGGTTCTGGAGCCCACAGTTCTGGGATCCGGGTATGTGCGGGGCGGCACCTGCTCCCAGGCCCCAGGGAGCTCCAGGCGTCTGTCCCTTTGGCTTGTGGACATATCACCTGGGTCTCTGCCTCCACTGGCACAGGGTCTTCTCTCTGGGTCTCTCCTCTTTCTTTCTTTCTTTCTTTCTTTCTTTCTTTCTTTCTTTCTTCTTTCTTCTTTTTCTTTTTTTTGTGGTACCGGGGATTGAACCCAGGGGCATTCTACCTCCTAGCTACACCCCCAGCCCTATTTTTTATTCTTTATTTTGAAACAGGGTCTCACTAAGTTGTGGAGGGCCTCACTAAGTAGCTAAGGCTGTCCTCGAACCTGTGATCCTCCTGTCTCAGCCTCCCAAGAACTGAGAATACAATCATGCACCACCATGCCCGGCTTTTATTTTTTTGTTTTGAAACAGGGTCTCACTAGGTTGCTGAGAGTCTCGCTAAATTGCTGGGGCTGTCCTGGAACCTGCCATCCTCCTGTCTCAGCCTCCCAAGCACTGGTATTAACAGGCGTGCGCCAACACGCCCGGCTAATAATCAATATTATTATGAAGTAATAATATCAATAACATATATCAATAATATATATAAGTTTTATATATGTATCAATAATATATCAATAAGATGCAGCTTTGGCGCCGCCCCCGCACGCCACAAGGGGCCCGGACGCCCTGGGTCGCGCCGGTTCCCACGCCGTCCCTGCAGCGGGACCTGCGGCGCCGTGACCACCAGGGGGCAGCACAGCCCGTCCGCAGAGACCCTTCCTGGCGGCAGCTCGCTGTGACCCAGAAACCCCGCAGTCTAGACGCTGGCGGGCGGATTCCTGTCCCCTGAAGTCAGCCCGCCCAGACCTCAGCCCCGCGCCCACCCTGCGCTGGCGAGGCTGTCTGGCCAGCGCCGGGGATATCTGGACCGAGGGGCTTAGCAAGGGGGAACCCAGGGGCTTCTACCTCCAAGCCACACCCCAGCCCTTATTTATTTATTTATTTATCATTCATTCATTCATTCATTCATTTACTTCCTTGCTTATTTGTGTGTGTGTGTGTGTGTGTGTGTGTGTGTGTGTGTGTGTGTGATACTGGGGATTGAACCCAGGGGCATTCTCCCTCC
>PVJS01064063.1:0-10325 GCA_004027185.1 Glis glis | reverse complement strand
TACCACACACACACACACACACACACACACACACACACAAAGTAGATTCCACAAGTAGAGATAAAATGACACTTAATTTTCTCTTTATATAAAGCAAAGAGAAGTGTTCTTTTGGGTTGTGCTGTCGAATGGACTCATCCTGTGGCCCAGTCAGCTTTAATCATGTTCTCGAGTAGAAAATGAGAGACAGAGACCTTGTGCAGCTCGGTCCCCTGGCTGGAATGCTGAGCTAGTTCTGAGGCAGGATGGACTTTCCAGGGTCTCTGCAGTCACCAGCCTACACAGAAGGCCCCCTGCCCACACCCACTGCTTGCTAGCCACTTCACGGAGCTACAGGAAGGCCTTGGTGGTAGTCTGTTCTTGGAAATAATGAGTTTGGGGAAAAAGAACTTTAAATATATGTACATTAAATCTAATTAAAAGGCTTCAGACTGTGTAAGACACTGCGCCCTTCAATAAGTTGTTCATATATTACCCATTGTAAATGCTACACATACTAAGCACCAAGCACTCAAGACCTGGCACACTAAACAGATCTGATCTTATCATCCAAACCACGAAATGATTTCAATGAAAAATAAGGCCATAGCTGTGGCTCCAAGCGTAACAGTGCCTAGATACATGCATTTTTTTAAAGTAGAAAACGTAAAAAAAAAATGTTGGTTAAATCCCTATGTGCATGCACAAATATAAGCATTTAAAAATATTTCTTGCTGGGCATGGTGGCACACACCTGTAATTCCAGTTCTTGGGAGGCAGAGACAGGAGGATCGAAGGTTTGAAGATAGCCTCAGCTATGTACTGAGACTCTCAGCAACCTAGTGAGACCCTGTTTCAAAAACAAAAAATAAAATAAAATAAAATAAAATTGGGCTGGGGGTGTAGTTTGGGGGTAGAATGCCCCCGGATTCAATCTCTAGTAACACACACACACACACACACACACACACACACACATACACACACACACACACACACACACAGAGACACTTTCTTGAGGCTTTGAAAAAATATGAGATTAAGATATTTTTAAACTCAAATCTTTCCATTACTTCTACTGAGATGAAGGCAGATGAGGTTTCATGGGGAGACTTATTATTTAATATATCCAAATGTCAGCAAAGCATAATTCGTTTTTTACATCTGTATTGAGGTATCATTGACAAATACAAATTGTATATATTTAAGGTATACAACATCATAATTGGATAAATTTACAAGATGAATTCTCTAGGATGTATTCTTAATCTCAAATTGGAATTAAATGAGTGAACAGACTTAAAAACAGTACGATGAATGTGAAATATTCCTGTAACATGAAGTACATAATAAACTTTATAAGTTTATTATTGTTTTATAAAGTAGTCAATGTCTCCTGCAGGTGAGATGAAAGAGTAAGGCAAATTGAAGGAAGAGAGATTTTATTTTTGTCATGTCTTATGAGTTGATAATGGAAACAAATCTATGTGTTGACTAATTTAATAACAATGATTTATGGTCTGTTTTCTGTTGGACAATGTAATCTAGTCCTATTTTTCATGGAATCATTATTTTCTGAGTGGAAATCAGACTTTTAAAATTCAAATTGTATTCGATACGAGCTTCTTGTTTCCCTGTTTTACTATACTTCCAAAACATGGTTCAGTTAAAAAAAAAAACACAATTCACCTTAAAAATAAAACAAAATCCAATTAAAAGCTGATTATACATGGGAAAGGATAATAAGATAATCTTCTGTATTACCATGGACCTATGTTTTTGGCAATACAGGGACCAGTATTAAATCTGAAATATAATGCAATTTTTTGTAGCAAATTTTATTTTCCTAAGACTATTTCCCAGTTGTTGTTTCCCAGAAATATATTATCGTTGGCATAGGAAAAATGAGGATAAAAAAGTGCATGCAAAATCATAGTTGCTAATTTTAAATCAAGCCTAAGAAAAATATTCCTTTCTCAAGTCCTAGATAAATCAGCGGTAAATTCTGAACGATTTTGTATTGATAAATAGAGCAACTCAGTTTTCAAGTTGGAAATGTAATAAAATCTCTTCCCTAGTTTTTGTTTATCATAGATTTAACATTTGTCAACGTCTTTGTGCTGTTTCTTATACAGACTAGTTCCCAGATATTTATTTATTACACCATGAAAATAGAGGACCGGCAGCTTGTTCGGGTGTTCACCAAGCCTATGATTATCATTTTATGATATTCTTCAGAATTTACTTGCTATGTTCCATAATTACTAGGCTCGAATGAAACGTAACAGACCTAAGTAAAAATGATACAAATCATGAAATGGACACCTGCCGGAGGCCACCTAGAACTGTAATCTTCGAGGTCACCCAGTGCGATTACTCTGCCCACACAAAGATTTTTATTAGTTCCCATGTTATTAGCAAAGGTGTAAATAATTATATGGTAAATATTGGCTCATCACAGATAACAATAGCCTAATAAATTGCTTCAATGATTCACATGTCTTTTCAAAATGCCCATATTATGGGAACAACTGGAGCAATTCTGAAGCAGCTCCAATCTGCCATTTAACAACTAAGTAGTTTAAAATAATTTCATATAATTTTTTTTCAAAAGGCTCTCATTAATTTTCTTTGAAGAAGAAAACTTTAAAAAATATGTGGCTTCCTTATGCTGGATTTTTCTAGAAAAGAGAATATGTAGACCAACATGTCCATGCTAACCCTTCCTGGGGAGTGCAAACCCCAGGAAACAAAAGAGTTAGGAAACAAGAGAGAACAGAAAACCAGAGAACAAAGATCAAGGGTGCCTGGCCAGGCAGAGATGGCGGGGTCTCCTGGGACATCTTCCAATGGTCATATGAACTGGGTATCTTGGGACAGCCCATTTGGGGTAAAGAAGGGAGAACCATATATCCTGGAGTCTGAATCTCTCCATCACCCTCAGATAGCTTTCTGTACCAAAGGTCAATGTCCAATGTCCCTGCACTTCCAAGCTGTATTCCCCAAATGTTCAAGACAGCCTCCGGGAAGTATGCACCCCAGCTGGCCCAGCCTTGCAGGTCCTGGGGAGAGTGGTTCTCAGCAGTAACCGTGGGCTTCCATGGATCCTAGAGGCAGCTGTAGGATCTACCTCCTACCGTAGAAAATCTTCAGGCCCCAGGGCATTGGGCTAGAAGAAACTCAGCCACACAGTCTACCTTGAAGTTTAACCCAGTTCACTATAATTGCTGCTTTTATCTTCCCCAATCCTGCCTACATCTAATGTAGAATTTCTTTTTTTTTGTTTGTTTGTTTGAACCCAGGGGCATTTTACCACTGAGCTATACTCTCAGTTGTATTATATATTTTTATTTTGAGACAGGTTCTGGTTAAGTTGTGGAGTGCCTCACTAAGTTGCTGAGGCTGGTCTCAAACCTGCGATTCTCCTGTCTCAACCTTCCAACTACTGGGATTATAGGCATGTGCCAACCACGTCCAGCTCTGAGAAGAATACCTTATTTAATAAAAATGGCCAAGAATATTGTTTTTAGAACTTTAGTGAGTTATATGATACTCAAAAAAATGCCCTTCGGTTAATCATCTTTAAGACCTTTAAGAAAGGGAGTCATGGGTTTTCCCTTCAGTGAAAGTCACTGAGAACTAATGACTAGGAAGGAATTGACCTATGCTAGTAAGTGTCTATTAATAATGGCATGATTGCCAGGTGTGGTGGCACATGCCTGTCATCTCAGGATTTGGGCACTTAGACAGGAGGATTGCAGGTTCAAGGCCAGCCTTAGCAATTTAGCCAAGTCCTCTGCAACTTAGACCCCGTTTCAAACTAAAGGATAGGGGTAGAGTTCAGGGGTAGAATGCCCCTGGGTTCAATCCCCAGTACTTCTTACACAAATGGTATGATCAAAGGGGGTTTCCCCATAACCACCTGTAGTAGGGCCAGATGTCCACATGTAGGAGTGGAGAGGTTAGTGGATGAAGGAGTATTGGATGGGGGTGTTCGAGGGGGGCACTGGTTTCCACAGTTGAAATTCTCCATCTACATGAAGGAAGAGAGAAACTGAAGGTCTACACTAACCGATGTCTCTGATGGATGTGCAATCCAGGTATGGGCTGCTTCTGGCCGACCATAAAAGGGTGGACGGTGTTGGTGCATGTGTTTTAAGAGTGAAAAATGAACTTCTCAAGTCTCCATTATTCAAGCTTACAAAAATTAAACTAAGCCTTTTGTATCAAGAAACCAAGTTATAAAACAAACAGCTTGCTCTGCCAGCCTCGGAGTTCAACTGGGGGTCTTGTCTTTCCTGTAGCTCTTTGTAGATGTCAGACACATCCCAGAAGGTGTTGCTTCAATGCTGCTCAGTCATAAAATATAGTTCTCCAAATTGTTCACCATGAAGTATGCCTAGGACTTGGTGGGCTTTTTCAGAAAACGAACTTAATCAATCCCTGATTAATTTATAATACCAGGCTGGATATTCATTTACCTCTGTGGCCAAGGTCATACTCTCTGGAAGTGGCAGGGGGTTGACCTGGCCAGTAACACCTTGCTCAGATTTCAAAAGGAAAATAATTTTTTTTTCTATAGGGATATGAGGAAAATGGGCTTATTCCAAATCACCAATGGGCTTAGTTGTCAGGAACATCTACGATTGAGTTTACGTCTTTAATGTCAGAAGTAACGCATAATGCAGAGGTGAGAAACAAGATTTTAGGTTGTGTGTGTGTGTGTGTGTATGTGTGTGTGTGTGTGTGTGTGTGTGTGTGTGTGTTTTCTTTGCCTATTTGTAAATGATTCCTGCCTCTCCATGGACTTGAAAGTTCTCTTTGAGAGGGTGACATTTAAACTTCGAAGTACTTGTTCTATTTCTAATAAACACAGTTGATGCTATAGTTTAGATACAGAATGTCCCTCAAAGACCCATATGTTAAAGGCTTGATCCCAGAATGGCACCATTAGGAGGTGGTGGAACTTTTAAGAAGTAGGGCCTAGTAAGAGATTAGGGGTCACTGGGGACATGCCCTCCATGGACACTGTGGACCGTGGACTCTTCCTCTTTTTCTCTTTTGCATTTGAACCATGAAGTGATTATTTTTGCTCCCTCCCACCCCGTGATGCACTGCTTTGCTATAGACCTAAAAGCAACAGGACCAACTGATCATGTACAGAGACTTACAAAGCTGTGAGCCCAGATAAACCTTTTCTCTTGATCAGTGGATTATCTCAGGTATTTGGCTACAGTTATGAAAAGCTGACTAATACAGTTAGTATGGAAGACATTTTTGTTTTTGTGGTACTGGGGATTGAATCCAGGGCATTCTACCTCTGAGCTACACCCCCAACCCTATTTTATTTTTTATTTTGAAACAGGGTCTCACTACTTTGCAGAGGGGCTCACTATAAGTTTCTGAGGCTGGGCATAAACCTGTGATCTTCCTGTCTCAGCCTCCCAAGTACTGGGGTTACAGGTGTGCACCACCACGCCTGGCTTTCTGTCTGTGCTCTTACCATAACAAAGTGTTACTTCTCTAACATAAAGGACCTATTACGCTGAAGAACTGAGTTGAATTTCCTCATGTTCATAAATTGATTTATAAACTGATTCATAAAAGCAATATCCAGAAAGGTTATTTATAAGAATATGCTCTCCAACTCTCTGCTGATAGATACAATTTTGATAAAATGTACTTTTTGTAGAAAATATACAGGTAGAGTAATTTTTCCAAGAAATAGAAAAAAATTAAATATAAGCAAGAAAATTTTGATAAAAAAGTCAAAATTATTTTTATGAATGGCCCTATATTTGAATTCTCTTTCACATTGCTGTGACAGGTTCCTTTTTCAATCTTCCTAAGAAATTGTAATTTCCACATGATGGGAAGCGCAACAGATCATTTAAAAAGTGAAGAAGATTTCCAATTTACTTTGTGGAATTAGTTTAATCCTGATATCATAATCTCTCAAATAGTAAACAACAAAATACATCACAATTTTAATTACACAGATGGATGGGAAATCACTAAATAAAATAACACCTAACCAAATCCTACAGCATATTCAGGATTGCATTTATAAGCATGCGCTATGAAGTGTGATTTCTAAGATGAAAACGCATTAAGAAAAAGATATAAAACTTTAGAAAAAAGTGACTTCATCAAATTTTCACATGTCATAGGACACAATATTCACTACTAAAATAGGGCTAAACAACAGTTCTAAAATTCAGCAGCGAAACCTGTTACTCCAAAGTTATTTTAATATACAAGCTCATTTGCAAAGTTGATAGCTAAATGAGTTTTCTCCTGCCCTGTCTCTCCTCAATAAGAACATGAGGGCACTGGAGAAGAGAAATTAGAAAATAAATAAACACTTAACACAGAGATAAATGCATGCTTTGTCCAAGTGAATAAAGATGACTCCAAAAATTTAGCATATTACGATCACATCTTGCAAAACAGAATATATATTTATTTTACAAATACTGAGTTTCAAGTAGGTGGCAGGAAAGTCTTTGCTTTGGTCATTTTTCTTTTTTCTGTTTACCACATTATTTTGTAGTGAGCATAGATACCTTTCCAATCACAATCAACGTTTTTTTTAATGTGCTTTTATGGGTGCATTATAGTCTCACATCATAATGTAAATTATGTTGACAGTGATATACATGCACACAGCACTTGGTGCCTCCACCCCGCCTCCCCATTTCCCCCCTTCCCAATACAAAGTACTGAGACTGACATTGATATAGTCACATATGTATACATAGTCGATCGTAGTAATTCCATTAAGTTTTTTTTAAGAGGTGTTCAGAAAGGTAGAACATTCAGGTATTTATCTTCCTTTCCTGCAGTCACTAATATTTTGACCCTCATTCTCTAAAGTGCACCTATATTTTAAAAGTCACAAGTAATCCAGGCATGGTGGTGCACACATGTAATCCCAGTACTTGGGAGGCTGAGACAGGAGGATCATAGTTTCAAGGCCAGCCTCAGCAATTAGCAAGGCCCTCAGCAACTTGGTGGGACCCTGCCCTGTTTCAAAATAAAAAAATAAAATAGGGTTGGGAGTGTAGCTCAGAGGTAGAATGCCTCTAGGTTCAATTACCAGTAGCTCAAAAATAAAAGTCACAAGTGACTTTCTGGTTGTTAAATCCAACACACCCTTTACACACTATTCTGAATTGATGTATTTGTGGCATTTACTTAGTCCTTGAGCTCTTATTGTTTTTGTTGTTGTTGTTTTTGGTGGTGGTAGTGGTGGTGGTGGTGGTGTGTGTGTGTGTGTGTGTGTGTGTGTGTGTGTGTGTACTGGGGATTGAACCCAGGGAGTTCTACCATTAAGCCACACCCTAGCCCTTTTCATTTATTTAATTTTTTAAACAGAGGCTCCCTAAGTTGCTGAGAGTCTCACTGAATTGCTGAGGCTGTCCTCGAACCTGTTATCCTCCTGTTTCAGCCTCCCAGGTACTGGGATTACAGGTGTGTGCTACCACACCTGGCTCCCCATGAGTGTCAAAGAACCAATTATTTACCTATTTTCTAGGCATGTGCTAAACCAAACCCACAGATCGCCCAAGTTGTATCTATTCTGATGTACATTTCTTTTGATTTCTCCTCTTTTCTATTTACTATAAAACTTAGTGAATAAAGGAAAACTGAGGGTAGCCACAAAGAAAAGAATAAAAAAGATATTCTCTGGGCAAATCACATAATATGATTTTCTCAGAGAATAAAACTATAAAGTTGTTGGTTACTCTCATTTTCAACACTTATTTTACACTTTTCCTTTCACATTTTTGTTGTATTTATTTGAGCTCATGTTCCCTTAGATTGCTTGGAAACAACTGTTTTTGGCTTTCTTCACTCTTCCTCTCAAGGCTGCATCAGGTACAGTAGGAACTTACCAGGCATGATGAAATGCCTAATAGATGAATAAATAAAGAAGAGCAAAGGGGAGACATTCTGGATGGCAGACAGCGATGAGATATTGAGGCGCCGTGGGAAAGTAGTGAGGTTGCATTTATGCGCATTACTATCATAAATAATAACAAAGAAAGAGGATAGAAGGCTGAACTCGGTGAACTGTCAGAGCAGTTCCTGAAAATAGTCACATGACAGAGAGAAATGCTGATATCCAGCCGGGGGCCCTGACTAGGGACAGGGTGGGATGTCACGTCTCATTTTTCCTCGTAATTGCCAAAGACGAGTCAGTTCATCGTGCTACAGATCTTAACATAGGGAAAAATGTAAATGAAATTTTAACAAATGCAGAGGGGGGAAAAGTAGATGTCCTAAGTTTGTATCCCATTTATAGAGAAACAATTCTCTAGACCAGAAGATCCAGAATGAGTGTGAAAACAGCCTCTTCACCCAGGAAGGACAAACGTGATATTAAAGGAAGGACAATGATGTCTACTGAGGGCACACTTGAGTTACACAGAGATGTCAGTATGCAGAACCATGCTCATTAACAACAAATATCTGCTCGCTTTCTGTGTGTGTGTGTGTGTGTGTGTGTGTGTGTGTGTGTGTGTGAGACTGGGGATTGAACCACCCAGGAGCATTCTACCTCAGACCTCCACCCCCAGCCTGATTTTATTTTTATTTTAAAACAGGGTCTCACTAGGTTGATGAGTCTCACTACTTGTGGAGGCTGTCCTCGAACCTGTGATCCTCCTGTCTCAGTCTCCCAAGAACTGGGATCACAGGCGGTGCCACCACACCCAGCTTTGCCTTCACTTTTGCATGTAATTTACTGAAATGAAAAGGGGTCCGCTGCCCCCAGGGCCATATGTCAGATATAAGGTTGAAATGGAATAATTTGTTCCTTCCATGGTACGGCCCTTGTGTTGAAGGAATCTATATTTTGTTTCTTTGGTAGCTTGATCATATTCCCTTAGTTAATTTTATGGCCATGTCTAAAGAGCAAACTCTTTGACCTTATTTATTTATTCACTATTTATTTATTTGTTTATTTACTATTTATTTATTTATTTATTTATTATTTATTTTGGTGGTGGTACTAGGGATTGAACCCAGGGGCGTTCTACCTCCCAGCTACAGCCCCAGTCCCTCCTTCTCTTTTTGTTTTGAAACAGGGTCTCGCTAAGTTGCTGAGAGTCTCACTAAGTTCATGAGACTGTCCTTGAGCCTGTGATCCTCCTGTCTCAGCCTCCCAAATACTGGGATTACAGAACAGCGCCACCAAACCCATCTCTCTTTGGCCTTATTACCTGCTTTTTGAACACATGACTTACCTGATCAGGCACTCAGATGAAACTGGTCCACCTGCCAGGAGACAGCAGCTAGAACTCTAGCTCAGGCAACACGACTTTATATAAAGTTCTGGATAAGAGCAAAATGGCAGCATGGTTTCCTCCATGCCCCTAAATGACTTGATGCTCCCTGTGCTTCAAATACTCACGAATTGGACCTCTCCCACCTGGGGCTTCTGATCTCGGCAATTACGTCTATACAAAGGAGACACAGACTTAGGACATGCACTTTTTATCCCTGTGTTGTCGGTAATCATTTCATTTAAAGTTTTCCAGATATTAGGTTCTGTAACATTGGGAACATAATTGTGTTTTGCAATTACTAGAAAAAAAATGAGGCATGACAAACACCCATCTCTGGAATCAGAGTCCCTGGGCTGGTTCTCATCATTTCCTTCCATCTGAGGTATTTGTTGTTGTTTTAAGGAACTATTCTGACCATTCACCAAATTCAGCATTCTATCATCTTTGTGTGTGCCTGTGTGTGTGGGGGAGATGGTAATGGGGATTGAACCCAGGGGTGTTCTGCCTCTGAGCTACACCCCTAGCCCTATTTTACTTTTTATTTTGAAACAGGGTCTCACTAAGGTGCTAAGGGACTCACTAAGTTGCTAGGGATGGTCTCAAACCTGTGATCCTCCTGTCTCAGCCTCCCAAGCACTGGGATTACAGGCATGTACCACCACACCTGGCTTCTATCATCATTCTTTGTTCATATTATTTATGATAGTAATTCACATTAACTTTTCTTCTTTATCCTGATGGCCTCAGATACCATCTGTGGCATAGCCACACACGCTGCCAAATGCTTTGTTAATTTAAATTACTGGGATTTATCTAATGTGAGGCCTCTGTTAAAAAGTGGGGGGCTAGCCAGGCATGGTGGCGCACGCTTGTAATCCCAGTACTTTGGGAGGCGGAGACCGGAGAATCCGGGTTCGCGGCCAGCCTCAGCTCTCTCTCTCTCTCCCTGTCTCTCTCTCTCTCTCTCTCTCTCTACCTAGTAAGGCCCTCCGCAACTTCGTGAGACCCGGTTTCAAAATAAAGTATAAAAAATAGAGCCGGGGGTGTAGCGGG
>PVJS01064062.1:0-10328 GCA_004027185.1 Glis glis | reverse complement strand
AGGGCCTCACTAAGTAGCTGAGGCTGGCCGCGAACCTGCGATCCTCCTGTCTCAGCCTCCCAAGTACTGGGATTACAAGCGTGTGCCACCACACCTGGCTTTAATTTTGATTTTGAAAGAGTCTTGCTAATTTGAGGCTGGCCTCAAGCCTGCAATCCTCCTGTTTCTGCCTCCCTAGTACTAGGATTACAGGCATGCATCACCATACCCAGCTACACATGTTTCTTGAGAGTGAATATTGTACCCACGAGAGAGAGACAAGGCCTTCTCTCACATGGATCCGTTGAGGTTGGTGATGCCAAGCAGGTACATTTCACTGCCCAGTGAGAAAGTGCAGTCATTTTAGAGTGAATCTATTTTCCCCTTTTTTTCTTCATTCCTAACTTTTGGACACTGCTAATTTCAAAGAATGTTTTCTTTGGGCATAATTTTAGTAGGATTCTTTGAGGAGCTTTACCAAAGTTTAAGGCACCATGCAAAAATGCAAGGACCTCACTAAACAGGGAGATCTCAGAAAGAGCGATTGCAATGATTTTAAAAGGTCTGTGTGATTTTTATATTGTATTATTGCAGGGACTTTCCATAAAAGGGGCTTCCAGGAAAAAGGGATAGAAAAAGCCCACAGCAGGTAGCATCAGTGACACGAAGAGCTTAAAATGGAGAAAACCAAACTGAAAGCAGATCGGGTCACCTCCAGTCTGGCCTAGGTGACGGTGACAGGGAGCAGGGAGCTATCTCAACCTGACACATTGTGATGTGTCGCCTCCATCACGGGCAACATGCAACTGTCACCAAAGAAAGGGGGAGTGGAAAAGGATTGCGTAGGAGAGGGTCAACTAGCAATTTCCCTAAACTAATGGTGTATTTTTATATCCTAAGAATTTGATTCGAACTATTTGAACTAATGTGTGGTCTGTCTAGGGAGAGAGCAATTGCTAAACCAGGGAGAATTAGTCACACATACTTCAGCAATGGGTATAAACAGCCAGTGGGTGGAGCTTGCTTGAGACTGAATGGTCTCAAGTGTGACTTCTTCTGGAATTCTGCCATTCATGTCACTCCAGAGTGGCCACTTTCTGCCATCTTCAGCAAGCTGAAACAGTTCCCAGGAAGAAGGCATAGAGATAGGTTGCATCACATAAACCTAAAAAAATGAAACTTTTAAGAAAGCCCAAACACACCCACCTGCAAAATGGAATAAAAAAAATGATTCCAAAGGACTTCTCCTGGAGAAAATGTTCAAGTCACAACTAAAATTGACATCGGGGCTGGGATGTAACTCAGTGGTAACGCGCTTGCCCTGCAAGTGCAAGGCCCTGGCTTCGATTCCCAGTACCAAAAAACAAAAACAAAAACAAAACCCATAAATTGACATTGATTTCCCAGTGCACCCTGGCCTTGACCTCGCGGCTGCATAACTGCGGTTGTCTGAGCTGGAATTGAAGAGCTGCATGTGACTGCAGTAAAAGCACCAAGCTACCCCGTGACCAAACTCTGCTGCATCTTAGTGATTTCTGAACTGGCACTGAAGTCAGACTCCTCCTGTGATTACTATCAGATCATGACAATGAAAGTCACCACCCCTGGTCCTCTTGGTCAGGAATTTCCCCTCCACTCTCCCTCCATGCCCTTTCCCATACTCACTGCCCACTGGACAATTTCATTAGTCAGGGAGCAGTAACTCTGACACATCTCACAATGCATATGACGGAGAGGAGGGTAAAGCGGGTATGTGACGCAGACGGCATCTGGGGAGAAGCTCTATAATGCGGCAGTGTGTGGCTCTGAACAGCTTTACTGTCGTTGCTGTCATTTATCAATTTTCTGGAGGACGACGACGACGAAGCCGGGCATGGTGGCACATGCCTGTAATCCCAGTAAAAATGGGAACCTGAGACAGGAGGATCACAGGCTCAAGGCCAGCAACTTAGACCCTGTTTCAAAATAAAAAGGGCTGGGGGTATAGCTTAGAGGTAGAATGCCCCTGGGTTCAATCCCCAGTACCATTTAAAAAAAAAAATAAGATGACAAGTGGCCAAATTTTCTTCTTTTTTATTTATTTATTTTTTGTGTGGTACTGGGGATTGAACCCAGAGGCATTCTCCCAGCCCTATTTTTTATTCTTTATTTTGAAACAGGGTCTCACTAAGTTGCGGAGGGCCTGCGATCCTCCTGTCTCAGCCTCCCAAGTACTGGGATTACAAGCGTGCGCCACCACGCCCGGCTCCAAATTTTCTTCTTAACAAGATCACTGGCACTGGCCTCCGCAACCAAATGAAGACTGACCTTCGAAGTACTGATACTGCGGCTGTCATTGCCTTAAATGACTTTGAACCACTTTTGCAAGTGCTGCCCTACCAATGAGATGAGAAAGATATGTTTGGCACTTGTCTTCTCTCCTTCCTGCCTGCCTGCCTGCCTGCCTGCCTGCCTGCAATGCTGGGATCCACCCCAGGGCCTCTTGCATGCTAGGCAAGCACTCTACCATTGAGCTATACCCACGGCCCCTCTTCTGTTAGTTAGTTAGATTTATTTATTATTTATATTTTTATTTATTTATTTATTTGTTATTTATTTATTTATTTATTCATTATTTATTTATTTATTATTTTTAAAGAAAAGAGCCTGGGCCATTTTCTTTACCTTTTTTTTTAGCACATTAAATATTGGTTGTTTTCAGATACCAAATTCACATTTCCAGGAAAGTCCACTTTTCTGGGAGAACCATGAGCACTCCGGAGAATGTGAAAACATTGCTCAAGGAGGTGAAGGTAATGCCAGGGGAGGGGTTACACATTAGCTGTTGGCAGTGCCAGCGTTACTGGCCCAAATGTTCCGCCTCCCCAGTTGACTGCTTTTAAGGGGCAACGTTCACATGGAAGCATACCTCGTGGTACATTTGTTAAAATAAAATCAGCCTCATTACCTAATAGTGTAAATGACTCTGGGAGAAAAGTCTGAGACTCTCATTTCTCCTGACAATACTGTTCAATTAAGGGGGACTTGGTGGAAATTCTGATTTCATTACCCATCGTCACTGATTAAAATATGCTTTCTGATGTCATGCTCTGAAATAAACTAAGTTGTCTGCTACAACTACCTCCACACAAATTAGAAAATTATATGATGAGGAGTTTCTACAGCCTCCAGCGGGGACACAGGTTATTACTGAAAGCAGTTGTCGGCATGGTTTCTGGTTTCGCAGTAAAAGAAGACGGCTTGAAAGGAGTCAGTGGTTTTGATGTTCTTCTGAAATGAAAACCCTCCGCGAGTGCATGGCACTGGGCTGTCATTAATGTCAGCCATGCGAAAACACTGTCTCCAGGAGTACCCCAGTCATTTCCCTGCTGAGACCACGACTTGCCACGCGCAGGCATTTTGGGCACTGTGTTGTGCTAGTACTTTTCCAAACAGAATCTTTGGGCAATCCATTCTAGATAAACACATAGTCACACACACACACACACACACACACACACACACACACACACACACACTCACACGCATACTTTTCCCCCCATGCTGGGGATCTAACCCAGGGCCTTGTGCACGCTCAAGTGCTCTGTAGCTGAGATACACCCCTACCCCCACAACATTCTTTTTGTTCCTCCCTACAATACTCTAAATGAATAGGTGGCTTGAATGTGTTAATAATTTCCACAGGAGAACCTGTTCCCTTCTGAGAAACACTGCACCTTCATGGTGAAATCCTCAAACTTTGGAAGGCAAGAAATATAAATACTAGCCTTAAAGGTACACAGTGTTCATTAAAAGTAATGTTGTGGATAAAAGTCTAGGAATATCAGAGTAGCTTTACATTGCTTCTATTGAGCTTAATTGATATGCGGAGTTTGACATGGTTTTGTTGATGAAAGTAACAAAACTATCTGGCATTGGTGATATGTTTGGTAACAGGTAGCACCTTTCATGTTCTGGGTCTATATAGTATGTGAGCAATAGAACACCCTGCTTCAATCCCAAGTCACCAGGAAAGAAGTGGAGTGCAATTAGTAGCGTAACATTCAAATGCAGGGCTAACATCTGCTTTTTTGCTCTATGCAATCAAGTTTTGCACAAGATAGAATAAAATAAAACTATTTTCTTAGGTAGGAAGCGAGCGTTAGAAATGGTATTCACTATCACATCACCAGGGTTTTTTTCTTGCTGTTACTTTCCTCCCCCCTTCCTTCCTCATGAATTATTTTAAGAAACACAGCATCAGGGAATAGGCTAAACATAAAGCACTATTTACTGTATTTCTTGGTTTTAAACACTATAAGAGCAAGATACCAAAATGGTTCAGGAAATATTTTGCAATTGCCCAAGATACCATATATTTGTCATGCTTCCTACAGTGATAGAAGACCATTTTTAATGTCACTTTTTCATTGCAATGTTTTTTAAATGCCAAGGTGAATTCTCAGAGAAAGGTTGCTTGGGGGTAGGCAGGGGGTAGCATCTGGTGACACTCATATGGCAATCGTTTTATTTCACTCATTTTCTATGCTTTCAAATTATAAATTCAAACCGCCACTCTCCACCCTTTCCCATCTCCTTCCTAATCTATAAAACAAAAAAATTAAAATCTATATTTTACTATTTGTATTATGCAGCGGCTGCTAGTCAGATCCCAGTGGTTCATAAGCCCTGCTTTATGTGAAGTGTCCGATTTTCTTGTAGCCATCAATTAAATCACAAGGACAGCATAGTTCCTTTTATTAAACAAAATGTGACATTTGAAAACTAAATGGCCAAAGATGTATCTGGACATGGTGGTGCACACCTGTAATCCCAGTACTGGGGAGGCTGAGATGGGAAGATCACAGGTTCCAGGACAGTCTCAGCAACACAATGAGACTCTTGGCAACCTAGCCAGGTCCTGTTTCAAAATAAAAAAAGGGCTGGGGGTATAGCTCTGAGGTAGAATGTCCCTGAGTAAATCCCCAGTGCGCGCGCGCACACAACACACACACACACACACACACACTGGCCAAAGATGTAATTGTTTATATTTGAGCTACTTTTGGTTTCATAAAAAGTATGAGAGGAAATGTACCTTGAAATTTACAAGGGAATTTTAACATTTTAAGCTGTTCTATGTCCACTCCCAAAAACATTCATCTAAAAAAACAATGTTTAAAGCCATAGAACTTGCAATCGTCTATGTATCAATGGTTTCCTGTCAGAACTCACCAAAAATAAACTTTTTCAAAAATATTTGTCATACCATCACATTTGGAAAGATCAATAGGAGTGCTCATAGTTTTCGATCCTCTTCACTGGGACATTAAAGGGATTAAAATTATTGTCAGCACACATAGGGACCAGCTTTCACTGGGCAAGAACTGATGTTTTTATGCTGTTTGTTTTCCTGAAGGCCACTCAGAAAAAGATGTAAATAAGCCGGGCGTGGTGGCGCACGCTTGTAATCCCAGCACTTGGGAGGCTGAGACCAGAGGATCCGGGTTCGCGGCCAGCCTCAGCTACTTAGTGAGGCCCTCCGCAACTTAGTGAGACCCTGTTTCAAAATAAAGAATAAAATAGGGCTGGGGTGTAGCTTGGAGGTAGAATGCCCCTGGGTTCCATCCCCAGTACCACACACACACAAAAAAAATGTAAATAGAAGTATATATTATCATGTAGATGGTGACTTCCAAGATAAGGGAATATACATAATACCACCTTAATTTCAAAATAATAAAAGCTCCAAGCCATGAATGGCTGGATTCACACCTCAAAATTACATCAAATACAGGCAGACAAAAATAAGGTTTCAATTGTGTGAAATCATTACCCCACTTGCAGACAACACAAGAAGCATTTTTGCAGAAGCATGCTGGGTTTGCTGCTCCTTCTGCTAATTTAGTTTGTGCAGAAGATTCACCCTATGGATCACTTGTTATTTGTTGCCCTAAACTAACCCCTTTACAGAAATGCAAGACAGCGATGAATTAAGTGGTATGTCCTCATCTTTCAGGTTTCTGTGAGGAGATTTCAAAGAATTCCCTAAGTGAAACCAGGTAAGTCATAACAATAGTTATTCGGGGACTATGCGAAACAGTCGCCCTGGAGAGTATAACCGTGCATATTTCTTTTCAGCCTTTGGAAATTACTAGTGAGGGTGATTGAGTGCCCTTGCCTGTTGTCCTGATAATCTCTCTTTTTGAACAAAAGGAAATGTATACTGCATAATAGCTTTACCACTCTGACCTCAATAGGGAGCAAAATGAAAGATAAGAAGCTAGTTACTTACACAAGTAAATGATTTCGATGCTTTGGCTCATCTTGGTTCCTGTTCAGTCCCACATCCTGGTCAGCAGATGTGGCTGACTTAGTTAAAACTTGCTATTTCCAAGGGCTAAGAAATTAGGGCTGGGGGTCCAGCACAGTGGTAGAGTGCTTGCCTAGCACGTGAGAGGCCCCAGTGTTCCACCCCCAGCACTAAGTGTCCTTAGCAAGGGAAGGTACAAGAGCCTGAGCAGTTTCTCCTGCTGCCCACAGCGACTCCTCACACTCTTGAAACTCCTCTGGGTTAGACAATCAAGCCAGAAGTCTACTTCCAGTGAATCATGGCTTTTCTTTTGCTTAGTGTACTCTATAAAGAGCTGAACGGAACCTTTCACATCATTCCATTCTAGACCTACAAGGACCTCCGAGATGACCCCAACTCCCTACTTCTCAGCCAAGACATCGGAAGCTCAGACAGGCAACAGAACTGACCCGAGGTGACCCAGCTGGGGTGTGACAGAAGCGATGTTCGCCGTTCGCACTTGGTTACTCTCCAACCATCTTTTCAGCCAGGTTTATCCCAACTTCCCCTTTCACAGATGGACAACCAGAACCCAGTCTTCAGAAACAACTCACTCGGAAGGAGTGAGCAGAGGTTAGCTTATCCGGAGAGCCAGTTAAGCTTTGGCAGCCATAGGGGGCCTGACCTTAAGGTCAAGAAACACAAGCCCGTTCCTGGTCATGGTTCACGGCGCTGGTATTGGGGAGAAGCACTGAGCTTTGGTGCTGTGGGCAGAATTCTAGGCAGCTGGGGCAGAAGGAGTTACCAGGAAGAGGAGGCCTTCAAATGGTTGAGAAAACCATGGTGGTGGCAAACAGGAAGACAGCATTGAAATGAAACTATGTCCATTTTACAACCCCTGCCAGTTTGTCTTAGCCACAAGTACACCATGGACACATCTAGCAATTCAGAAGCTTGCTTCTTTCTTTTTCTTTTTTCTTTTTTTTTTTTTTTGGTGGTACTGGGATTGAACCCAGGGACATTCTACCTCCGAGTTACACTCCCAGCTTTTTATTTTTTGCTTTGAAACAGGATCTTTCTAGGCTACTAAGAGTTTTGCTATATTGCTGAGGCTGGCCTCAAACCTGCGCTCCTCCAGTCTCAGCCTTCCAAGTACTAGGATTACAGATGCGCACTACAACACCCAGCTTCTTAGCTTGCCTTTTGACATTTCCCTTAATATATGTCCTCAGGCTCACAGGAAGCAAAAATTATGGGCATTGCTAGTCCTTTCCCCCCAGGTCACCTGCTGTGAATATCAGGATTCATTCTTTGGAGCATCAATCACTCCCTGGAATGCAACATATTTATTCACTGTCTCCACGTGTTTAGAATTTAAGATATTTGGAACAGGGACCTATATTTCTTCCTCACTCTATGTCCCCAGTACCTAGCTTAGGGCCTGACACACAACAGGTGTTCCAATGGAATGAAGGAATTGGGAACTCTACCACCTACCTCCAGCACGTAATTTCTATTACTCCAGAGTGGAATGATATCCAGGGACAGCCCCAGACATCGTCTTCTAGCATGGAAACTCTATGGTGAGAACCAATATATTAAGGGTTCTCAATACATCGCAAAGTAAAACCAAAACATCAAGTGGGGCAGGCATTCTCTGCTGGACTGCATTTATTAGAGCCTGTCACCTAAAGATGCTAAAGGATCGACAGACTAAGACACAAGGCTGGAAGGTACAGGAAGGATGTTGGGTCTCATGGTGAAGAAGTTCATAACGTCTCTTCTGACATCCAGGATGGGGCTGCGGGCTGACAGCCAGCACATGGGTGCCTCTGTGTGTACTGTTACTTTTCAATTCACGGCTTTGGAGATAGAAAGACCCAAGTGCTAAATCTGCCACCTGTTAGCTCTGTGATCATGGGCAAATTATTTAACCTTTCCAATTCTCTGTTTCCTAATTTGTATACAACATGAGAGCAACTACTTTGCAGGGTTGTTATGAGGCTCAAATGCAAAGGAAGGAAGGAAGGAAGGAAGGAAGGAAGGAAGGAAGGAAGGAAGAAGGGAGGGAGGGAGGGAGGGAGGAAGGAAGGAAGGAAGGAAGGAAGGAGAGAGAGAGAGAGAGAGAAAGGAAGGAAGGAAGGAAGGAAGGAGGGAGGGAGGGAGGGAGGGAGGGAGGGAGGAAGGGAGAAACGGAAAGAAAGAAAGAGATATCTACCTATATATCCTAACTATCTACCTAGCTATCTACCTATCTCTATCTCATCTATCCATCTACCTATATCTATACATACAACTAGTTCAACGGCAAAGAATGATAACCATTATTATTACTGATATATGAGCACGTGACATATTTATCTGATCTCTAATAAGTTAATCAAAGTTGATCTCCATCTGCTTTTCTGAACCAAGAATGACTGCTTTACCTGGGGATTACCATGAGGTCAAGATGGCAAGCAGGCTTCAGCTCGCGTTGCACGCGGGATGGCTCTCCAGTGGACGCTCAGGTGCTGGTTGAGATGTGTTGGGCTGTGATGTCTGCCAAAGCTTTGGGTGCGGGCTTGTTGGTTCTAATATTAGAACTGGTAAGCCTTTTGCAGTGTCACAGAGATGGACAGCTATTTTGATATTATAAAACAAAGAGAAGTGGAAAGAATGGGCTGAAAGTCATGTGGTCTGGGTTCTAATTCTAGCTCTGCCTCGGCTGAAGGGGGCAGGATATGCTACTTTCAAACATGCCACTCTGGTGTAAGGATTATTTTGAGCTGAATAGAATTGAGAAACGGCAGACACAGAAAAAGCTCTCTCCTCTCCCTCATCTGCCCAAAGGCAGGGCATACATTGCCCTCTGTGAAGGTGCCCTTCCCTTCAATCCCAGACCAGGAAGAGGAGCCAACATGTCACCAGAGATGGACACTGACTTTAATCTGCCAAAGCAAACCTTACTGAAATACTCCTTATTTCTCATTCGTTTTCTCTTGTATTAACTTTACCATAATTCACTAGCCCTAGGAGCCCCAAACCATTGTCCTTTATCTCATCATTTTTCTAGATCACCGTTGGTTAAAATGGTATATACACCTTCCAGGTCTGAGCCTCTTTGGGGTTTTTTATTATTTTTTTGTGAGGCCCTCCCATAAGCAAATGGAATAAATCTTTTTCTCCTGTTAACCCATTTTTTTTTCAGTTTATTTTGCAGGACCTGAGACACTGAACATAAGAGGGTAGAGGAAAACGTGTTTTTGTTCTTCCCTAACACTGGGTGAGTGATTTTGATCCAGGTGCTCCTACTCCATAAAGTCACTTTTTATTCAAATCCTGATTTGCCAACATTGATTGTAAAAATGTAAGAAAAGAAACATATAGGACAGGGCCTGGGATACAGGATGGATATCCATTGACATTACTTGAAAGAAAAATTAAAGCACAAGGCTGTCACACATAAGAATAGCAAATATTTTCTATCCTCATTCAAAAAGATCAACTCGCCGGGCGTGGTGGCGCACGCTTGTAATCCCAGTACTTTGGGAGGCAGAGACTGGAGGATCCGGGTTCGCGGCCAGCCTCAGCTCTCTCTCTCTCTCTGTCTACTTAGTGAGGCCCTCTGCAACTTCGTGAGACCCGGTTTCAAAATAAAGTATAAAAAAATAGGGCCGGGGGTGTAGCGCGGAGGTAGAACGCCCCTGGGTTCAATTCCCGGTACCACAAAAAAAAAAAAAAGATCAACTTTTCCTATCCACAAGGAATGCATTTGAAGGAGAATAAAGTTACATTTTTTTGGGGGGGGACACTAAATAAAAAAAGAATCAACCAATACGATTCTCCAAGAAAGAGAAGGCTGTTGTGAATATGGTAGCTCTTTAAAAACCAAGGCGCGGAAGATGGCGGCAGAGTAGGGACACCGAGAGGAGCCTGTCTCTAAATTCTCTCGGGTGCTCCAAACGGAACAGCCATACAAATCCCACACGACTTCCGTGGGGGATAGCAACTAAAGATAGTAACATTTAAGAATACATAGAAGCCCACTGATTAATACACAGATAGAAAAAGGGAGGCGAACAACCAGAGGCGGGGG